>JAUTBQ010150278.1:0-14121 GCA_032361185.1 Lepetodrilus ovalis | reverse complement strand
TATACCAGGAAATAACAACTTTTGGGTGTACAAATCAAACGTAAATAGTCTCAGACTGAAATTCGTTTGGTCATTATTTAAGTCTATCAACCGTGATTGTATGCCTTTAAAGTAATGGTTTTGTAATGGTTTTATCAACGTCCTGATGAAAAATGTTTTTTCAATGGGTCATGAAGTGGATAATACACATTCTTCTCCACATTTACTTCATTGAAGTACGAACACAATGTTTTGAGGTCAAGTGGATCAATCATATTGTCGGAAGATTTTATTTATAGGTAATCCTCAATTCAGGGTTCAGACCATCCTCACACCCTAGGGGTACTTATTCAGCTTATAAAGGACTCTCCATTGCCATACACCCTGGCACACATCTAGTGGGGGGAAACTTGTGCAAACAGCCAACCTATGAAATAATTTTCCTGATGAAAATCGCTGTAAATATTTGCAGAAGTTTCTCTCTAGATGTTTACCAGGCTGTACACAGAGCATCCTAAGCGGAACCAAGTACCCCTGGGGCGAGGATGGGTTCAAACCAAGAAAAAGGGCTGTGGTTGCCAGACTAATACCATTTCTCCAAGACCCACAATACATACATATAAATATTTTCATATCGCCATGGTGTAATTATGAAGATGCATCGCATTGGAATTGAATATATTTGTCATAATTCTTTCTTTGGCTTGGTGCAAATGTACGAGGTTTATGTATATTAATTTGATGTTCATTTTCATACAATTAATGTTTATATTTAGCAGTTAAAAAAAGAAGCTATTGAAAATGTTAAAAGGGCACACGGGTAATGAAGTTAAGTGTGCTGGATGTTTTAAATTCTACCTCTGCACTAAAACCAGTGTCAATTACAGGTTCTATCCAATTGCTTGATCTTCCAATTAGGTCATGTGCAAAACTTCAGTGCTACTTGGTTTGTTGATTTGGATTTTAAAGTCAATTTCTAGATTCTTTCACCAATATCACGATTTGTATGCATATGTATTGTCCACCAGTTGTTATAGTGCTAGTTCACTTAGAATATCACACCGCAGATAGAACAATGATACCCCACTCAGACGCAGTATACCGACTCAGATGGCCAGTCATTGCTTTACCCCTTCAATGCCGAGTGCCAAGCAGGGGAACAAGTACCCTCTTTTAACATCTTTTTGCACGACTCGACCGGGGATCAAACCTGCAACCTTCTGCACCGACGCTCTAACCATTACACCACAAAGCCAGCTCAGTGAATGCTAAATCAGCATCAGAGCATCTTGCCCAATACATGTGGTCTGTTTTGTGCAAACTAGTGAGTGATCGAGTTGGAACGCGATTGAGCGATTATGGAGTTTAACTTCGCTGCAGGAATTTTTCACCCATTTGCAACAATCGTCTATGGAAATCACTCTCCCTTTGTAACGACGCCTAATCGGGACATCCTCTCACGAAGCTTTCTTATCCACAAGAGACCATAGCGCCCTTGTTGATAGCTAATCCACTGCAAAAATGCTAGTCTTAGTGGACAAGAGCTTTGTGAAAGGATACCCTGGAGTGGAACATCAACTGGTTCTCAAGTCGTGACAGCATGGGGAGATTTGCCTGGGTTTGCCATGTTCAGTCCAAATGTAGAAATTCCAATGTTAGGTGAACTGTACTAGCTATGAAAGAGTTGCTTCCCTTTTCAGAAGCTGTAAAAATGTATTTCAGATACATTTTCACGTTCTCAAATTGTTGCACAAGATTATGCAAGATGTTCAGACACTTTATTTCCATGTCTAGCCAATCATTTTACTTCTGGCATAATGTTAAATGTAGTGCAAGTAGAAAGTTCAGAAACTTGTTGGACCATGCCGATCAGTCAATTGTGTGCTTTCAGCATTTTACTTAAAAGATAAATGTTACTAGATTGTATTGTCTACATGAAAGATTCCATCATATGAAGGATAATCAGTGTCGTAACAAGGTTTCACCAAAATAGAAAAAGTACATGACATGTGTACATATGGCTGGTGGTGTAGAAAGCGAGAGGTTGCTTGAAAATGTCTCTGGAAGATGCCCAAACACTACATG
Organism: Lepetodrilus ovalis; assembly: GCA_032361185.1. Taxonomy (NCBI): domain Eukaryota; kingdom Metazoa; phylum Mollusca; class Gastropoda; order Lepetellida; family Lepetodrilidae; genus Lepetodrilus; species Lepetodrilus ovalis. The sequence goes on along the minus strand of JAUTBQ010150278.1, from coordinate 12,057 downwards.
CATGCTTGCTCGAATCATGTAATCATGGTCTGTATGACAAAATGGTTCAAATCCAAACCAAAACTAATCCTCAATTTCTTGTTCATACTCCCGTACACCAAAATTGTATATAAACAACAAGAACCTCTTAATTAGGAAGCTGCAAGATGGAAATCCAATTAAAAAAATAAAATAACAAGGTTTCAAATATCAAAGATAGCCTTCCCAAGTTCTTGATAATATATATTGCAGGACTCGTAAAATAAACATTGGTCTGAATGAAAACCTATTAGTATATTGGACAAATTAACAGTCGATTCTAACCCATTAAATGAGATTGTACTTGGCTTGCACACTTCTGTGATTCAAGCAGTAACTTGGCTGTATAAACACTGTTTCTGAGCAATGTGCACATATTTTCAACACTTGTGGCTTTCGCTTCTCTGGCACATGGAAATATACAAATTTGTTCAGCTCGAGGTACAGTAGATGCACTAAGGTAGTCAATAGATTTCAATAATTTAGACTAAAGTGTGGGGTTAATGCCAGAACGCATTATTTAGAAAATTTATGAAAATGAGGTTACAACATCAACCATATGTAAATCTTTGACAAATAAAATGTCAATCACAAAGTAAACATATTTCTTCACCAAGTTTCCATTACGATTTACTCAGATTGGGTAAAGTAAAGATGAAATGTTCTGGCTCTTAACCCCTCGAAAAGTGGTAAAGGTCTATTGGACACTTTCTCACTGCATCTACTAAACTTGGGCATTCCAAACTTACTCTGGTTGATAAGATTGTGGTTAAGCAAGATCCAGGCAAAACATTTTGCTTTGTAAATACAAGTTTACATCTTCATTATTTATGTCTCATAGGTATACTTGATTAACCACAATCTTGCAGGTAGTGTAGAAAATGTGCAGCAAGCTATTTGTTTCAATAACCTTCTCCATGCAAGAGGCAACCATGTGCCTAATCCAGCAGGGAGAAGGTTAAATGCAATCCACTTGCATTATGACCAAAAGCTTGCTGCAATTTTGACTGAACCGTCTTCAATATTTCGCCGCCTCCATTACAACCTGTGGATACTCATCTAGAGCCTGCAAAAACTTCTCAAAGCAAAACAAGCTGGTCCAATGAAAGATGAGCGAGCGAGATACTACCCATACAGTTTTTAACAAATACATAGGTTTCTGAAGTCTTTGTTTTCCAATGAGATTACATAGAGAAAGCAGCTCAGGTGAGAAACCACAATTTTCATACAGATAATACATTCTGTACATATACACCACAAACTCCTCAATAAAATTCGGTATTTTTACTTTTTATTTGTGATGACATGATAAATCTATTCACATACATGGAATGAGGGGAAAAAAAAATAATAATACAAGGCCTTGACGATTTTGTGATAATGAAATAAAAGGCTTGAATGACTTATGATAGACGATCACGATGACATCTTTGCAGACAGAAGAGACCCTGTGAAAGATAAAAGACTGCCTTTTACAATTCTGTCAAGCAAGTTTTGCAACTTTGAAAACAAATGAGCTGCTAAATCTAGGTGGATTCACTATTGCAATTTGGAATTTTTGAAAAGTGGTTTGTTTTTTTAGTAAATTGTGCCAAACTGTTAACAAAGACTTCACTAGAAACCTACCATGATGAAATTAACTTTGATGCTGCTTATGATCTGTCGTATGGGTGGTATCCCCCACCCCCTCGCTTTCCTGGTTCTTTTCCATAGCTACTCTGCTGTCCTGATAAAATAAACAGAATGGCAATGAATAGTAGATCAGACCACTGCCCACTTTGATGCTACAAAACCAGAAGGAATATTATGTGAAGCATGCACATCTACACTACTAAACAAAAGAAACATGCACCACAGAAACGAAAGCTACATGTGCACGGCCTGCCCAAAATAAACCACTCATTTGGACTGGGCATGGAAATCACAGTGTCAATGCCCATCCGATTTTCACTGGACCTTGTGGAAAACAAGTGAAGTTAGCTCAATGGTTTCAGTGCAGAATGGCATGTTTCAAGAAGTGTCGCTGCACTGCCCAACCATCGGAAAACCCAACAGTACAATATTAACAAAAACGAAAAAAAAAATAACCTAATCTACACTCAACAAAACTTGTGAAAGGGCCAATCCAAGTGTGAAGGGTTAGGTACGCTACATGAAAACAAGCAACGGTTGTAGAAGCACCTCAGTGTCCATGTGGAACCGAGGACAGACTGCTCATGAGGCTGTCTGCTCCCACTAGCCTACAGCCAGTCAACATATAACTCACCTTGGTCCTGGCCATAGCCCCAGCCTCCGTAATCATAACCTTCAAAATTACAGAAAAACTAGCATTACTACTGGGGCACACAGCCTTGTTAACAGGCAATCATTATCAATGTACATGCACTAAAAATACCTCATTTCAATGCCAAACTTTCCAGTGTTTCAACTTTGTGTTTGCCCTTTCACAAATTATCTATATATAAAAAAAATATCTAAAAAGTATAACAATTAGCAATCTATCGGTGAAAAGATTTTATTTTGAAGTTGATGCGAATGAAAAACCTATAAAGCTATACATGTACTGAATATCCAAGCTGAACCAACATGCCATAAGAGTCGAGCCATGTGCATAATCCACCAATACCCAGTAAAAGGGCATCTACCAGGTAAAATTCAGATGGGCATTGAACAACCTCTCAGCTTTCCGAGTGAAGGTGAGAAGACAAGTGATGGAAAGAACTGTCCTAGGATACAGAAGCATGAAATGTCAATGCACCATCACTCTCGATTAGTGAAGGTTATTTAGCCAAGAATCTGGTCCATAATAGAGCAAAATGTTCCTGCCGATATCCATTGTCACGACGGGAGTCACTCATTAGCCACAGACAGGAAGTAATCGACTGGATACCTGTTGTTTGCAGACTAACCAATGTATGGCAGTTTGTATGTAGTCGAGTGCAATGCAGCATGTCCTGTTGGAATGGAATCTCTTACCTCCGTATCCCCCGTATCCTCCATATCCCTGGTCATATCCTCCCCATCCGTATCCCTGGTTGTAGTCATAGCCACCATAACCGCCATAGCCGTAGTTTCCGTAGTTGCCATAGCCATAGTTTCCATTGTAGTAGTTGTTGTAATTCTGATTGTAGCCTTGGCCCCATCCACCACCCCAACCACCTGCAATACAGAATATTTATGGATCAGACATATGCAGGTAAATCACATTTACTACAGATTCTACAACATTACTGGCATGTCGAAAAACATTGAACGATATTGAAGAGAGTATATCTTTATATTGGCAGACCTGCCAACCCCAAGGTGTAGGCGAGAGTAGCATTTTGGACCAACAGCGAGTAGCAATGGCTACTTGAGAATAGCATATATCTATGTCATGTATATACTGATTCAGGAAACGTACAAAAACAGAAACGACATTAGTCATTATTGTGCCAACTTCGCAAGGCTTGCACCTGTCGCAAGGCATCAGTGAATTGTGCCTGATGGCACACTGTTCCTTTGGTACTGTACGAGATAAATCCCCGACGTACAAATGGTAATCTGCTAAATAGCAAGTACAATATAATTCTTTGGTCAGTCTCATAACATTGAACTTGTTTGACTGTCTAATATTTGACCTAACACTTACAGTACATGTAGCAGAACGGAATAGAATTTCAAATGTAGGGTCATGGAGAACATAAACAATGATTGTACAAAACTCATCCTAGCATAGCAAATTACGCTCAAAACGTAGCAGTTGGCAGGTCTGTATTGGAACAAATGGTGTGCATATATCAATAAATGGTAAATCTTTGAATAGTCATATTTATGCTATCTATAAAAGACGTAATGTCACTAATTCAGAATGCAACAAGAGCTGATAAACAGAAGTTTAGTCATTATTTCAATAATTTAACATGGAATTTTCTACAAGTGTACTTAAGATTCCAAATATGCTTTACTTAGAGGGAGATTCGAGTTGTGGCCCTTGATCAACACAAACTAATACTAACCACACAGCTATTATGTTAGTATACACTGCATGTTCTAGTGCACAGAAAATATGCAAGATACATTTAGATGTGTACCTGCAATCAGTGCTCCAGATAAACTTACCCCTCAATAACTAATTCAATTGGGTATTTTTATGTAGCGATGCAGTTTTTTAAAGTTAAATTATAGTAGCTTACGCTTACTAAACCGTAATTAATTCGCATAACACAGGGAATCATGGCGCCATCTTTTAATATTGCCTGATTGTGATTTAGCGTTGATCATACATACCGAAAGCTGTCGTGCTCTATTCAAATAGTCTGGTATGCACACAACATTTTTGATAAGACAGAATAATGTTCCACTTCTTTGATTGACAATTGATGATATTCTCAAGATCATTATGGAATTCACTCTAATGATATTAATACAATCCAGTATTCAATATTTGATTTGAGTTTTTTTACTCGCAGCAATTATTTTTAATTGGGTATTCTGGCATTTCCTTTGAGTATTTTATTCAAATACCCATCTTATCTGGAGCACTGCCTGCAATAACAAATTATCTCAAATATATTCACTGACAGCCTCACTATCGATCCGTAGGAGAAGTTATACAAACCAAGAAACACTTCTTGTAGCAGTTGTTCAGCACCTAGCAGTCTAATACCTCATTCACAACACCTAAGAATAACCACACAATGACAAGGCAAGACACGGCACAAAGCAAACAATGGCCTGATATTTTGAAAGTGATGAATGGTGTATATATAGATGAACACATGCAGATACTTATTACAGTATTAACTAGGTAAAATTTTAGCATGCATAATATAAAGAAAAATGGTACATAGTCTTACTTTTAAGCATCCATCAATAGTGAGGATTTTCAGGCAATTTTCCAAAAAGAGAACACACACACAATAGCTAACACATGCAAATTTTAATCAAAATAAATTCCTCTATGTAACACGACAAAAGTACCATTTCAAAGTTAACTATTACAATGGCCAACTGATAAACATCCTGTTTTTAGCATGAAGACAAACGCTGGCATTAATATATGAATGAAGTACACCAAATATCAGGCCATGCAGCTAAGCTCATCGCATCGTACCTCTGCCACCTCGGCCTCCAAATCCCCACCCACCTCCATAGCCTCCACGGCCACCTCGGCCTCCTCTTCCTCCAGTTGGCGTAGCTCGCTTGATGTCGACCTGGAAAAACAGAACAATGGGAACATGTAAACTTATTGGATAGGTAAGGAACTTCCCGAGACATCTGGGGTCGGGAAGAGATAGCCCATCATTACAGATGTTATTACACATATTCAAACCTGAAAACAGCAAATGTACTGCAAACAAAGACTGGCGATTACACCCCTGTCATGAATCCTGTTGAAAAATTAAGGAAATAGGCAAAGAAAGTTAAGTTAAAACAGATGATGGGCAATTAACGTCATTAATTGGTGATAAATGTAAACTAAAAGACGGTTATGACAAGTTTACATTTATCATTGCCGCGAGTTACATGCGGAGGTACCTCTCTGAATCGGACCTCAACGGGCAATATTTCGGCTCCTTTGTCCCACCACTTCCATCGCCTGCAGGAAAGTGGAACAAAACGATGTAATTCAGTGGCATCTGCAGTTCACTATGAGCCTTTACCACCTATTAGAACACTGCCATGTTGCAGTCTTACCCATTACTGTTAAAACGGACACCTCGATCTGGTTGGATGAAAAAACTCGAAACCATTGTATACTTTTATTTTCTAACGAACAATGGGCATAGATGAAATGGAGTTCTGAGAAAAACCCATTAACCTGGAACAGAAAATAAACTTTAACATTAAAAATGTATCTTAGAAATTGTAAATGATGAACAAATATGAGCCTTACCTCTTGTTCGCCGATCTTGTGTTTAGCATCCAGGCATTTCTTTACAGCATCTTCACTCTCAAACTCTACAAAGCAGAAAGCTCGCCTCTGATCCTTCACCTTGTCGTAGGGCAGATCCAACTTGTCAACCTGAACAAAGTATCGATGACAAGTGACATTTGCTCAATACATACAGCCAATACATACATATTCACTCCCAAGAGAATGAAACCAGGACATTTATTAAGTGCTCCCGATAACTTTTTGCACGATTGAGTAATTACCCTTCAAAAACTAATTCAATTAGGTATTTTAAAATGTAGTGATGCAGTTTTTTTAGTTAGATTACAGCCGCTTCCTAAACAGCAATTAATTCACAGAACACATGGCATCCTGGTACCAACTTTTAGCCTCAAATATACAGGAGAGTAAGTCTGGTATGGTCACAACACTTTCGATGTGACAGAATCATGTTCCACCTCTTTGATTAACAATTGATATAATTTAGAATTTACCCTATTGATTCAAAATACAATTGGGTATTCAATATTTGATTTGAGTTTTTGTAATCACTGCAACTATTTATAAGTGGGTATTCTGTCATTTGCTACGAGTATATTACTCAAATATTCACCTTATCTGGAGCCCCAATTAAATGATAAATATATATGATTATCAAGATTTGTGAACTAACGGAAAAGTGAATGGCACCATATATCAAAGATTAACCAAAAAAATAGGTACCTTTCCAAACTGTTCAAAGTATGTTCTAATTTCGTCTTCCTTCACAGCTGGGTCTAATCTGCCTACAAATACTTTCTTAGCACCTGTTCTGGGATTGGCCTTCTTAGGATCTATATTTCTCCCATGGAGTTTGTGTTCTTTCTCTGCAAGAGCCTGAAACAAAAGTACAATTGTCAATGACTATATTCCCACAACATAGAGATTTGTTAGCGAGTTATCAATGTAATTTTAACATTGCTGTTAGGAATATTTAACCAATTTGCAAGAAATTGTTTGCAAATGTCAAAATGATCCATACCTTATCTACACTTTCATTATCTTTGAACACAACAAATCCAAAGCCTCTAGATCTCTTTGTGTCTAGATCTGTCTTCAATGTGCAACTTGTGACTTCACCAAATTTTGAGAAATAATCTTTCAGGTCCTCTGGAAAAAGAAAACAAAAAAGATGAATACATCAATATGTCCTGCAGAAAGAAAAAAAACTACTTACAAGATATTATACAAGGATATGTTCATGAATTAGATTACAGTCGGCTGAAACGGCAAACAATGCCATTCAGATGCAAGCATAAACGATGTTCTTAAGTCAGGCAGTTAAAAAAAATAATCAGAAAATGTATTGAGGGGGTGTCGACTCGATAGGCCCAATGTTAATTGTGGTAAAATCTGCAATTTCTCTTGGTCCTACATCTATGCCACAGTAGATTTTCAAATGACCCATGTCAGCAATACAGTGTAAAGGAAGTTTCCTCCACAATACAATTATTCACACTTAACCTGCCACCAAACTAAATTATCTAGGACAGGCACATTTCATAGTTAGTGTCCCCTCGATATAACGCTAAAGTTGGGGTCCATGATATACCCCCGCGTTATAGTACCTTTATTATACGATATTGCAGGGAAATAACGAAAATAGAAATGGGATCCACGTCTGACCACGCCTTATATCGAGGGGGCACTGTATTATACCCTAAATAGGGAACTACAAAATCCACAACCAATATACCGTAACCATTCTCAAAATTTAAACCATCCAATAATTGAAACACCAAAGTTAATTGTAAATAAAAATATTATTAAAAAATGACCAACTTCTTTTTCAAACCTTAATTTACATTTTTTTTAAAATCCTTTATGGGCAGGCCCATTTCTCATTACCAATATTGTATACCTTAATTTGAGTGCCTAATGATACGCATACATATCATTTTCTAATAATTTGAAGAGCTACAAATGAAATTCTTTTCTATTGTTTGAATTATTAGAGTACAGTTTGAATTATTAGAGTACAGTTAAGTACACAGAATGATAAAGCAAAAAATTATTTATGTCATCACTGGCCATATTTGATCGATGCTCATACTTTGGACAAAAACTGTTCATCCAAATTAAAAATGTGGATATCACCTGCCATGCTTGCGACACATCACACATCTTTGTCGTCTGATGTGAATTATATCCCCGACTATCCCGAATCAAATATTGCCACTCTGGTAATGGGTGGTGAGCTAGTGAATATGGAATTTAACGTCGCTGCAGGATGGTAATGGAGGAAAACAGCTCTTTCGTCATCACTTATGAACATTTTACCTTTTAAATTTTTTTTATGGCAACATGTTTGCAGACTATTTTCATCCAGGGATGCTATATGACAATAAAACTCTGTTTCCCATTGATTGTACTGGCATTTGGTGTTATAAACTTCACACAAATAATTGGAATATATTTCTATTACGATCCTACCTGGATTTGGAAAAAAAATAAAACAAAGCAATTGCAAAGATAAAATTGAAAGATAAAACTTTAATAAAGGGATATACATGTATCTGGGTCATAAAACCATACAAATAACCTAGACATGGGTTTGTGGCGAGATTGGAGTGGCATGTTTAAAAAGCATGTGGATAGGATAGAGTATTAGTTCCTACTAAAATACAATCCTAAACCATGTTAAACAAATGAGATGAAAGTTTTAAATACTATTGTCAAAATGTGTAAATGTTATATGCATGTAGCTGGTATGCAACATCAGATTGTGATGGCAATCTAGATGAGCAAAAATGTTGTATCAGTGTTTTGACAAGCAACATGCATCACTCCATGTTTTCAATCGGATGTCATGGACCCCAATATCTGCTGTATAATCGAGGGTACAATGTACAAAATAATGTGAAAGCTGGGTCAAAAGCAAACTTCATTTACCTATAGGTTTATAGTTGCAAAATAGATACAACTTGCCTTTATACAATGATGCAGTTAACGTTAAACATCTATTGTAAACTTGCAAGACGTTTTGAGGACAATGTCGTTTCACAATTACCAATAATGTAAACCTGTGAACACCTGCTGGTACTGACAAGACTAAGGATGGTATCTGTATATTGCCACTCTACAGACAGTGCATCCTATCAATATCTCATCAAAAATGTAACTTTCGCGAACAATGATGCCAGGGTCCCTGGGACTGGATTTGAACTCGGAACCTTTGCCTCCGAAGCCCCTGCGCCAATTTTATAATTACACTCGAAAGCAAATGACAATCATTTGACAGTTAGAAAAACAACATTGAATTATTACAATTGATTATATATTGCTTTGGTAATGGAATATCTCACCATTTGCTAGATCTGATCTTAATTAGTTACTAGCATCAGGGATTTATACTGCATACATATCCAATATGGACAACATGACTAGTTCAGTAAAGCAAAAAGATACTTAAACATTGCATTGATGTGGTCATGAATTAAGCAGAAATGCAAATAAACAACCCAGGGATCAAAATTAGTTTGCCCAAGTCATTTCTCTAAATGCTGAAGGTATATCCAAAGGGAGAGTAGAAATTCGTTAACATTTCTTATTTGTACGACTATTCGGGTAAGCAAGTTTTTAAAGTTTCTATACCTGCTGTTACACTTCACAAATCGGCGTAAATAGATAATTGTTTTATCTGATTACCACCGTAATTACTCTAATCTGAGGCCCGTTGCAAGACTCTTGTAGCGCTACAATAGTTGTAACTAGGCTCCTGCCACAATAGAAAGCGTCGACTTTACAATAGTTGTAGTCTACAAGAGTGTCGTGCAACAGCCACCCAAACAGGAGAAAAATGGAAATGGAAAACTATCTGTTCGTATAACTAGGGACAACTAAATTAAAGTATTAAATACGGTGAATAAATAAAGGATTAAAGGCATACTATCAGATATTTATGGACGTTTGACTAGTTCTTAGCTTCAACTACAAAGTACATTCACTTGACATACATATAATCATGTTTGTACTTCCAAAAACCTTTATACCGCTGTACAATTTATAGGGACAATTTAGGTGTTCAAAATTAATAAGAACAATTACGGTACCTACAAAACTTTCTTGTCAATAAATAAAGTAATTATGATAACTTTTAACTCTTCAGGTTCCTAACTGGAAATACTCACTTGATGTGGTTTCCCAACTCAAGCCACCGACGAACAATTTCCTGTGCCAAAAAACGAAAATAACAATTATTCAATGATGTCACATGTTGAATCGGGGTTCATAATTAACACTCGCCCAGGGCAATTTCTCCCAATGCTAAAGGGATTCTAAAGGCAGTAGAAATTCACAACATTGTTATGTTGTACAACTATTTGGGCGAGTATGTTTTAAAGTTAGTTTCTTTCCATGAATGCATTTTACTAGGGTAATTGAATATGAATAGAATTGAATGCTTGAGCATTGCATATATAAAATATGGAAGATGGTTCTCATTCTGATTAAATACAAGGATGGTCTGGTCCACAGACCAATCAAATAATACTAACATGACAAAGGGCATAGTGTCTAGCAAACGCGTACTTACCAAGTCGTCACTAAGCCAGTTACAAGTGTGCTTGGTCATTAATACCATAAGTACATGTACTAAATTGCTCCAATATCACCGAGGTGAAGAGGGCCGAATCAAGTTGCATCAGTCCAGGATTAGAAGTAAAGACTAAAAATCAACAACTTTAACAAGCCAGCAGGGCTAGCAAGTCAAATACGAAGAGCGATATCCCTGAAAAGATACTAGCCCAGAACAAAAGAATGTCGCCACGGACCGCCTGACAATTTTTGTTGTAAAAACTATCCAATACTAGTAAATTCAGCAAACAAAAATAATACTAGTCTACTAGCCCAGGCCAGTTCTAATGAAGGTATACCAAGGATTAGTAGAAATTTGTGTCTTTTGTCATCACCATTCGGGCTAGATAGATAATCTCACCTGTGTGTGTTTTGATATAGTTGTTATCCTACGAGTTGATAAAAGTAATATAAATACAAGGCTTAGCCGTTTATTGATATTACTTTTATTAACAAGTAGGATAACTACAGTATATAAAAACCAACAACTGCGAGATTCTATTTATCACCCAATATCATTCTTATTTTAAGAAGAAAAAAGCATCTTGAAACGGTTTTACTGGGAAGTCAATGAATATGCCGATGTACGCCATTGTGACATCATAGCATTGTCATGACAATGGTAAACTGTCAGTGAACTCTGACATCCGTCACATGGTAGTCATGTTACCGAATATTGACAGATTTTAAGTTGTATCTCCCGGAGATACCATTTACATCTACAGCAGATATCTACTCTCAGAGCCTACATTGGGTGATAATAAGTTTTAAAATTGATTTCAATCCCTGTAATTTGACGATTTACATTGGAATTATGTCCCTTTGCTTTTGCACCTGTTCTTGTACATTTTATCTCCTTGGGGCATTTCCCCAAGGGTGAAAACATAATAACAGGGCATCTGGCATTGTGCGGCAAGTTTTGGTAAATTGTGCGACATTTCCGAGTCAAATTGTGCGGCAGAAATTGTCAATTGTGCGGCTAATTGTGATTTTTAGAGTAATTTAAATTCTTTTCCCTGTAATTATTTCACTTTAAAAAAAGAGTTCGGGTGAAGTGTAATCACAAGATACAAGACTCATTGACTTAGAGATTGATGGACATTTATGTTTCCTGATAAAAGAATCAAATAAATGATAATAAAGATCGTTTTGATGGTCTGTGTTTGACCAACATCGAGTTATCTCCCCGTATGCGCGAGATGATGCGCACTCGTAACAAAATGGCTGTGTCCATGATCGTGCGGAATATGAAGACGTCCAGGTTCCCAGTGTTTCCATTTGATTAAAATTGAATGGCACCAGAGAATCCGGAATGAAACGTTTACAGGTATCTTTTACAACTCTTTGTGATGTATATGGCCTAGATAATGCGATTTGCGTCCACTATTTGCATTTCCTGAAACCGAAAAAAGAATCGAAACGTGTTTCATTATTTCGGTTCGGTTCAATGCCGGTTCTTTCTGTATACCAACTACCAGTATACAGCCCTAATTTCGTTCTTACGGGAATTTCAGATAAAATAGTGTACTTTAACTTGTAAAATTCCA
>JAUTBQ010150277.1:0-32074 GCA_032361185.1 Lepetodrilus ovalis | reverse complement strand
AATTAGGACCACAACCACATATCTTGCTTTCCATTCATCTCCAGTTGGACTCTAAACACCCTTTTCCAATGGATATTTCAAATCTCCTACTGCAGAGAAATACCACAATCTGGATCTTGCCATCCCTTGATTTAACCAGAACTTCCAGTGTTCCTCTCCTAGCTTAATGTACCACTTGTATATCAACGTGATCTGTTTGTTCATCAAGCCCCAGTACCACTCATATTCCATTTCATCACTGTTCTGCACTTCTAGATCCGCCGATCTTTGCTCTACATCTTTCCTTGCAGAATTTCTGCTTCGAAACTAGATATCATATCCTATGCTATAGACCAGTCGGATTTTAACTACGGATCCAATAATTACACACTAATGTTTATCCTTAAAGCTGCTCTGTAATTTTATGAATCGGAGGGTTATCAGTTCGACCACATCACGATTCACACTGTGTGTATTCTATAGTAGTGTTGGGCTTACCTGGAACAGATTTTCGACTTCACTGACGTAAAGGAGAGTTTCTAAACATCGTTTTCTCTGCAGGGCTGCGTCCTGAAACACCAGCGTAAAGAACACGTTATCAATTAACCAGAACACCATAACTGTTATGTCACCCATTCCAGAAACAGAAGATACCTACATTCGTGAATACTTCACATATAACATTAGATTTCATGTACCCTGCATCAGTTAAAGTAAGAAAATAATATACTATTTACGGTTGTTTGGATGAGATTTTTATGAATTAAATTTAAATGAAGGAGAAAGTATTGTATTACACGCAAGAAAACAAACACCACACCCCCACACCCCACACCCCTACACACACTCTCGTTCTCTCTCCCTCTCTCTCTCCCCCCCCCCTCTCTCTCTCTCTCTCTCTCTCTCACACACACACACACACACACACATGCACTCACTTACGTCTAGTATTAAATGTTCGTTATCCGCGGTTTCAAAATCTCTTGTATGACCCTGAAGATAGAAAGGATATGATAACACACATGTATAGACAGTACCTGCCGTCAGATATTATCTAAAATAAGTTAAAGAAAAGTACTATGTTGTTGGAATGTTAGAAGACATTAATACATAATTATATACCATGTTTATAAAACTTGAGCATGCATGCGAATATTAACCTTCATCAAATAGTTGCCATACGTTTGCATTATATCATCTTAAAAGTTAACTATTACTAAAGTCTTCTTTTTTCCATATGTCGTGAAATTGTTTCCAGTATGCTCATTTCAATTCTAATAGGTACTAGGCGTTGTTAAAATATCTCAGCACGTTAACGATACTCGGTATTGGTTACTATTTCTTCATACCCTTTTCTTCTTAACTTCGTCCAGTTTTTCCCTAATATCACTGATTTCGTCATTTTGTCCTCGTAGGTCGTCGAGGTGCTGTTGGATGGCGATGTAGTTGTCTGCGTACTTGGCGTCTCGGAGATGACCCTGTAACAACAACAACATAACATTTACCATCATACCAAGTTTTATGTCAACTTAGTCAATCATACATTACTTTAGCGGACACTGATGTCATATGAATGCATGCATGGATAATGTAGTCTTCGGCATGTTAACGGTAAAAATACTTACACATGCGCAAGTTACATTTATTATATGTCTATGGTGGAATGTTCCTTAAAATCACACAATTACTGTTTGTAATCATCACATATTTAAAAACACGAGATAAAAAAAATATATGAAAATATTGAAAGCCAGTGGGGCATGTGGAAAATGTTGCTTGCTGCCCAATACTTGTAGACAAATCAAATGTGCATACGTTCAGGAAAAATACGTTTGACAATAAACTCTGTCAACAAACCGTGATTATATGCCTTTAAACAAATGATACATTGTGAATCATCAATGTCAACATACGTATTTCGATCGCGTGGCTATGCATTCCGAATTGAGCCAATACAATATGTATAGGCTGATACATTGTCTGTTCCATACCAACGTTTATTTGTGAAAGTATTGTCAATGCGTAACTATCAATCTACAACAGGTGTAGATGATAACTTTCCTGCTGTTGATATGATGTCTGCATGCATGACATACACCCAGTATATCAGTAATATAGATACTTTATCAGCAAGCACATACAGGGAGTGGCTGGTTTAGCTACATTCAATGTTAAAATGTTAAAGCCGGTCCTATTAGTATCACGTTAATGTTCCTGGGTGAATATAGAGGGACGTTCAGATATGATTCACCGTAGCTGTAATATGACAGAGGGGACGTATTCAACCCATACAACTTAAATATAGAACTGTTTCCACGGTAGTATTTATTTCTATTTCAAATAATAACTACAGGAAGCCAACCTATCTCATAATCAGAACGTGCTGTGTTCGAGCCTAGCTTATGTCATCGTGTAGCATACTAGATCAAAGTGCTTAGATCCACACTGTTCCAGTACACCCTGCTGTTTTATAGTACCCATTGATCCATTGAAATAGTATCACGGGAGCATTGATTTGGTTGCCAATTTGTTATTTAACAACAACAAAAATATAATAATAATAATAATAATAATAATAATAATAATAATAATAAAATTATTATTAATAATAATAATAACAATAATAATAAAAATAATAATAATAATAATTATAATAATAATAAAAGTAATAATAAAAATTATAATAAAAGACATATTAAAGCACTAATAGATAAAAAAAAAATACTATTGATAATAGTATAAAAATAAACGCAGTGGCCAGCCTTTCTTACAATATTCTTTTCATTGTGACTCCACAACACATACCTACCATTTCTACACAACGGTATTTAATGTCTAAGTGAAAGCTGTATAATAATAGGGTATTGTGAGGCGCTGTGGTGCACGTCACATGTGATTTATCTACACCTGAAATGTGACCTGAAACGACCAGCGACACATACTAATACCGCGGAGGTCTAACCAGACCTCTGGGTGTGGTTAATCCCTAGGGGTGGAGACTTGGGGGTGGGTTACTTATTAACCCGCAACAATGAAATCTTTAAAGGTCAATCCAGGTCAGCAGTTAATTCCCGGGGTAATTCCCCCGACGATCAGGTGTTGACACTGTAGAGTGTACACTGAGCTATGTACGTGTTATATAGATCATATCAGAAATATGAAAGAAACGTGACCTGGTCGGTTCTCAGGGTACTGTCGCATACCGCCGAATTCTGGCTCATGCGTTTTTCAATACCATGTGCAGCTATATTGTGTGGATTAATTAGTATTTTGGTTGCTGTTACTACACGAATAATTCAAATACTAGTACATCAAGGATCCAAAGAACGAGTACCACTGCACCCGTTGTATGCCCTTTTTATTATATATAGGCCTAAGCTTGCATCACCTCAAGGGGCAGTTTGAGATGATGTTCGATTACAAGTAGAGTTTATCATGTCCACACGTGCTACATCAATTTCTTCACTATGACGGGCAGTGACTATCCTCTTTAACAGTTTAAACGAGAAGATGGCTGCCCAGTTGAACTAGAACACATCAATTTTATGAAAGATCATACCAACATATCAACACGAGTTAGGTCATTAAGATGCTATCAATACAAAACCGATCTAGAGATGACTATCGCAGTGATTCTTATCTTAGGTTCATATTTCCTTGAACAGACGTCTCCCTATTCAGGATGCGAGAAGAATACCCAAGATGGGTATCTCATGGAACATTTACAGAACGACTTTGCAGCTATCCCTAATACTAGTATGTACCTAACAGAGCTAGCCAGTTAGCATAGTAGTGTAGACCGTGTTCCTGTATGGATATCTGCTAGGCTCGTCAGTACTGACTATGTATACCATGTATACCGTAGCCAGTAGTGCCTTCTAACAGAGGCAATGCGCCAAAGTATCCTTACTCTTATTGTATGAATAGGTTTGTTAGTTGCCAACAGGTAGTCTGTTTGGGGAGGTTACTAAATAGATCTGGCCAGATAATAATCCCGTGAGATAATAAGGACATGTGACTGAAAGATAGTTTCGATTGTGAATGACATTGTAAATATGTTCTGTGGATTTTATCTCAATTTGTCCATAACTATTCAACGAACAAGGAAGAATTTTCTGACATTTGAAGTTTGGATTAATTTTTATATCAGCTGAACATCCGGACAGGATATGTCAAGCTAGTGCCTATTATATTGGTATTCATATAGATTTATAGCAGCTATCTTATTACTGTGGTATAACGATCTGACGCGAAGGGTGGGTCCAGCACTCTACTTCCTACTATAGTCAACAGAGAAACCCGAGTGCTCTTTTATAGCTGAGCAGAACAAACACATAGACAAGACGAGTGCTTGTTGATCTATCATTTAGTCAACTACATGAATATTTGGATACGGCTTATAATATACAACCAACTTCAGATAAATATCTATTATTGTGAAATTACATAGATTGGTTTTGTTTTGCTATCGCCACACCAACATGTCATCTACTTTATCGTTTTAATTAAATAAATATTAATTAAAGATAAGTGCAGTTTTACAGGTTATTGTCTATTGACCACTTTTGATCAAGTTCCTAATAGTTAAGGAGATATTTATCAATGGAACTGGATCAAATTGTTATCGTATAGGATTCCAAATCCGGAATAAGTCTACAAAGTCACTAGGTCTTGTTTGATCGTTGATTGTCTAGAACTCGTTGTTATGGGGAGACTCCAGCAGGTTAAATAGGATATCAAGCAGGACATCACACGGTTGACAGATTTATAGGGATTGTTTTCGATCAGAAAATCTTGCTGCCCGCGGTGAATTTATGGGTCCGGATGTTCTAGAAGGGCAGATGGCCAGTGTTATAGCTATGTCCGGACATATCCGGCATGTACGACCCTGAGCGAACGAGAAGATGAAGTATACACCCATAGCTAGCAGCATGTCGTCTACTACCACAGTAACCCCTCAATGTTGTATGGTAGGCAACTGTAGAGATGTCATTGAGCTGTACCTGTGTCTAATCCAACTTGGTGAGGTTTAACAAGATGTGCTTAAAAATTACTAAAATATGTACAAACTATACACAACGACGTACACAAGATGTGCACACAATATACAAACAAATACGTGCGTACAATATATAGTCGTACTATTAAGATCAACAGGTTGTTTTTTAACACACTATACGTACATGCTGGACTTATACTATTTCCCATTTCCATAAAGGATACATACACTATATACAACACAGGTAACTGAGTATCCACAAGACGTACACATAACAGGTACACACAATATATACATAACAGGTATTCTCGGCCAGGACAACTTTAAATATACCAGTTACTATAACTGCGGAGAGAGGCGCCGTAATGTAAACACTTAGTACAGATAGATTTTTTAAGGGGGCTGTTAAACATATATTTTCTTAAATAAGTCACCACGTTAGAATATACAAAAGGATGAATAATGGTACTTTTTCTTGACATTTATGACAAGGAAACGTGAGCAATCTTTTGAAGTCCTATTGATATTGCCCACATATCCGTATACTAGACTATTCTCATCTGGCAAACATGACCGACTTTATAACCTACGAGCCACTCAGTCGTGTAAGACAGGGACCAACCTATAGTCTAAGTTAGAAGAACATAATTACTTAGGCCAATATTTACTATATTGATCAGCTGAGGTTCTTAAGTCAACTGCAGAATACATGAATGATTGCTACTGATATGTAAACTGCATTAACGGACGTTGTATTCAGATAAGTAGAATGTCTCTTAACCACCTACTTCTAACATGCTATTAAAATCACACGAGGAGCAAATAGAACTCGTTGACGGTATAAGGCCTATTACGTTCTGATACACATAGTCATGGAGGGGTCAATGGTACTTCATGAAAGCTATTATGCAATGGGACGTTAAAGTAAATAACTATAAGTAACAATTATTCAACCGCATCTTATAGTTATATAGTATCTTAGTTATATAGTATCTTAGTTATATAGTATCTTAGTTATATAGTATCTTAGTTATATAGTATCGTGATAAAGCATTAGTATATTTGGGTTATACTGAGTAATTATTGTTGAGCACAAAATTTAGTATCGGTGATGAACGCGCATTTTATAGCTTCCATTGAAAACCTTACGCTAAAGCAACTGAGACTTTAAAGACTGAGACTCTATGCGAAGTTGAAACCTGAAAGCAATATAACGTCGTATTCAATTTGTAAACACGGCTTACGGGATACTTCCTTGCTTTAATTTATCTCAGCTGGGAACAGTGTGCTCTCGTAGTTCTCAGCCCAGCCAGATTGTAAACTTCTTACGTGAATGAGTCAAACGTTACCACAGTGACCGGACATTTTATGAAAGCTATAAAACTATATGTATGCATATTAATTCGATCTGAATCGTTCATTCCATGTAGTGGAAATCCAAACTAATAAATTGAAGGATTTATCATTTGATAAATAATTAAATAGGTAAAAATAGTCACATTAATATACCAGTGGATAATCCTTAATCGAAATAGGTACATTCATTGATATGACATCGATACAGACTTCTAAGTTAATTATGGGTGTATCTAGAGTGATGGTTATGTGTGTTTATTAAGCAATCGTTTATGGAATATTCATTTCTATATACATGTATTACTATTATAGATCAACCACGTTGCCGTTAATTAATGTGCAATGTTTCCGAGGACCAGCACTGTCTTGACATCGTCAGCGACAAACAGACATTGTCCTGGGTTCGAATCCTCTACACTTAAAGTAGGATCGTGTATCACGTCGTACCAACAGTTCCAATTATGTCAAAGAAAGGCTGCCCCTCACGCACGTAACTCTGAACACCTCTAGGGTTTACGACAAGGTTATCGTGTTACTCCTATACACTTCTACACGGCTCCCCAACACCCTGTCCTGTACTGTCCACCCAGAGCTGACCACCCTGTACAGATAAAGGTTATCGGAAACTAACAGGGCTGGGGTATCAACTAGTAAGGATCAATCTGTTCTGAATTGGTAATTAACCCTGCACATGCCAGTATTATGATATTTACTCTTTAATCGTTTCCTGTTCATTGGCTACGTACTGGAGAGCGTGGTGTACCTGGAATTAATACAACACAAACAATACTCCATGGAATGTGTACATGTTCCAAATTCATCTATCATCATATTCTGCATCACCATACTACACGTCTTCTAAAACATGAAGGGTTAGTGCTAAGCGGTCACTCATGGCCTCTTTAATTCCGACCATAGATAAGTGTATTACTGGGATCATCAGTGGGCTAGTATGGGTAATAAATATACATTGTCATGTGGGGAAGAGAGGTCTCGTTTCTCAAATTAACTGACCGAGGCATCAAGGATAATGCAGAACTGATGTACTTTGTCTCTCGGTTGGAAATGTATTGGACATAGTACAATTGTCCTAATAGGTAGTAGATAATGGTAATTTACATGGACTCGTGGTACGACATAAGAACAGTATAGTAAAACAAGACACCATTTGGCAGTAATCCAAAGCCATATATTTAGTATGCATACAACGTGTGATTGACTACTGATACCAGCTATGCCCAACGGTGATTGTCATCAATAATGCAATATGGGTGGTCATCATTTCATGTGGCATCATTAAGAAAGCATAGGTTTTATCCGTGGAAACATACTTCATCATGCATCTAGTATGCATAGAAAATAATAATAATAAATTACGATTTTCATGCATCGTAAAGGAATATATGCAATTATGTTTCAGCTATGAATGTTAATAGAGTTAAGTAATACAATTGGGTCCTGCCTATTGTGGAATGTAGATAACAAGGTAATTATTCTCTACAGTGGTCTGAAAAGGATTAATATCGTACTGCATTCTGTCAGGAACCAAGCAGAAATTCTGAGAAGATATTGTAAACAGATGACATGAACACCACATAACGTAACGTGTTATCATACGGCCAGTAGCGTCTACGAGTGTTGTGTATATGAAACAAGTTATGCATAACAGGTATGTTTTATACCTATACACGCTCAGGGCAACCGTCTATAGTTTATAAGCGATATTCTACACCTCTTTCATCAGGTACTACTTGACTGTACCACCTAACATATCTCCATTCATTATGCATTGTATGTTATTTATGACAGCGGTAAATGTACCAATAAATGTAGGTCAATCTGAGACACAAAAAAGATCATAGCCATTTAATGTTTGGTAAAGTCTACAGTTGTGCATTCTTCAGAGCAACTTTCCCATAGCTTTCAGCTTTCATTTGGACAAGTAGAGTTACGCGTGGCCACCGCATAAGAATCAGATGGGTGGATAGATCCTGTGTATATGACAGTGCATGTGTGCACAGTCAGTGGAGTGTATATATCTCGTATATCTACATATTGTATATTAACATCGCCTGTCAATGTCGCCTACCCATGGAGTCCAATATGCGCGTTAACATAGCCTATACTGGGCAGCGCGGCACCATATCGGTATTTACATATAGACGTGCTTTCGTCAACACATACCCGTATGTCACAAGGTATTTATTCTCACTGGATTAGGCATCGTCGCTAAATGCATAATTACCATTTAATACTGAGAAACCTTGCTGTGAAGCCTATAGATGTGTCAGACACTTCACATATGCCTCGTTGCTGCTCACGGCAATATAAGTTTAAACAGGTCGACATTTGGAGGTACACACTGCGTATCTGATGGTGATGCGGGGATACTGTTGATGAAGAAGTTGCAGTTATATCAGTGTATATTTTGGTCCATCGTGTGTAAAATGCGGAATGCTTAGATCACTCTGCTGCATGACACCTCTTAGCACAAGTTTCGTTCCCCATATGTTACAAACGATGTTACAATATATTGAGTGAACGAGTGATTATGGAGTTTAACGTCGTCACAATAGATTGAAATCGGGATGATGGAATACTGCCATGGCCTATTGAGAGCGTTTTGGGGTATAATGTGTGATTATTTGTAAGATAGGCGGGTAGGCTAACTTGAGATATTGTAAAACCTTGTAATGGGTTGATAAAGCTCCATGTACAATAGTTTTAAGCACTTATAATTCATAAGGAACATGCCTGTTACTCTACATTATGTGAGTATTTACCTATGGCACAAATGCGTTACTAAATGCATACATTATTACTGAGAAAACTGCCCCAATGCCATGTTCATAGATCTTGAAGAATGACCGTGTTATTCGCGATTTATTCTACGTTTTCCTCCATAGGAATGTAACCACCTTTGACTGAACATCTTCTAGGATAGGACAACGTGTTCATAGTATACGTAATCCACATCACGCTGTTTTCAGAGCGGTCGGCTGTCCTTATCACAATTGGTAATGTCCCCTTCTTTGTACGGCTCCATAATAGACGTCGACGACAAAAGACTGCAGCTTTAGCCAACGTCTGTTTCACAATATTCCATTTGTAGTCTTTGTATATATCACCATTTGCGGTATAAAATAGGTATTCTGTTCGCCTAAACCTTCAATAAATCTTATTCAGTCATAAGCAGAGGATTCTATAAAAACAGTTCGAATTTGACAGGCAAATCTTGAGGAGAGTTCAAACGATGATATATCTAAAAGTAATGTTTCTTGTTCTTTTCGCTTTTTACTTTAATGTATTGTATACCAAGCTACTTCGGAGCTCGACACTATGATCGTCCGTGTTTGAACCGTTCAACGTGGCTTTTTCTTACACTGTACATCGGATTACAGTGTTTTACGACCTCTCAGCGTCTATGTGCTAGTACTGAGGTTTCCTTGCTAATCATGAGCAAACACATGTCCATGCTTTCAGAACAGTCTGCACCGTAAGTTGACCTTCTAGCTTTAATATACATCCACGTACCAGTCGTTGCATGCACTTAGTTAAACCACTGCTTACAGTTAATCCACTGCTTACAGTTAAACCACTGCTTACAGTTAAACATTCACTCCACAATACGTATAGTCTCCAATAGTACATGTGCAGATGTTTACCAGCTATCCTCCAATAACCTGGTTTCGCAATGTAAATGCTATAAATAATATGTAAATGACAGGATTTTATTTCTATATGAATTGTCGTGGCAGACATGCTGTAGGGTCCATATATAAAGTTTCCGGAATAGAAGGTGATATAAAACCAAATGCATATATTTATAACTGGTTGAGATCACTGGTATCGTCACTTACAAGGTAATAGACAAGCACATGTCGCTGGGTTTGATTAGGGACAAGTTCGAATCATATTCCAGAAAACAAAAACTGGCGTCCTTCTATTGCATTATCAGATATCAAGAGTAATATATACATTACTACAAACACCATTTAAGATCAATCTATGTCTTGTTTGGAATGGTTCCATCATTCCGTCCCCTGCATACTACGGTGAATGCAAACTAGATAGCATGACGAAACCTACACGTATAGCCTGGTTCACAAAAAAACCCATCAATGATGTATCTTACTAAACCGGGAAAACAAGAGTAATTCACTTCGATGCAGTTATTGTGAAGCTTAGCCACCAAACATGAGAACAAACATTTTATTCGTCAGAATTGGAAGAGTTGTCCAATATGATGCATACATTTTATTTAGTAGTAACAGGATGAATCAACTGTAATGAGTGTAGTGCAATGTATACATGCCAACTGGGATATCGGTCCAATGGCGAGACACAGTTTGATATTTTTGACATCTACTTTCAGTCATTGGCTCTGACAGAAATTGTCAGTATAGATGACAATGAACCGAATGATTACTAACACATAGTAACTCTCTCTGTGTGTGTGTGTGTGTGTGTGTGTGTGTGCGTGCGTGTCTGTGTGTGTGTATGTGTGTGCGTGTATGTGTGTGTGTGTGTGTGTGGGCAACAGTTAAACACATGACACACATCGTAGGTGACCTGATGGCAAGATAAACTGGTCGTGTGTGCACATTTAATGGATACAATCCAGACACCTGTCACTACGTTCACACTGAATACACTGGCAACCATCATAGTGAACGGCACAATGGACATCGATTGTTACGGAATTGGCTGTTAAAATGAACATATTCAATAACACAGTGCGTAAAAGTGTACCGCTAAACAGATATTGACTTTGAAGTAAGGAAGAATAGTGAACTATTGTGATGGTCAGGTGTTATTACGGTATTCATTTCCTATAGGTCAGCCCATGCAATCAAGTTTATAATCATATAGATCTCTGTTTGGAAGGTAGATGCATGAATTAACACATAGCTACATTAAATATTCATCGACATCCGCCGACACGCAACAAAGAAAAAATAATCACAAAATACACCTATAAACTAAATCTGCCAAACAATGCGCTTGCAACAACTAAACATTGTCTTCAAGACTTGAAGGCAAACGATAGTATAACGGTCCTGGTATGTTTTCGTCTAATAGTCAATTAGTGTCACATACCCACTTCACGAAACCTATTTCACGTATCAGATATCAACAAGGTTATTAACATTTACAATCCCAAATGCTCTTACCAGACTGTTGTTAGACGTATATTTGTAAGATGAAGACATCTATACATCTATCACACATATCTAAGTGTACATCTATACATCTATCACACATATCTAAGTGTACATCTATACATCTATCACACATATCTAAGTGTCAGGTCAGTATTAACCCAACGTGACCCCCAGCCACGACCCGAGCCTTCCACGGAATGTTCAGAATTCAAACTGGGTCGTCTTGTAATCAAGCGTGTAAGAATATGTGGTCGTATAATGTGAAAATTACAGACAACCGCTGGAGTGTGTTTTGGACGTGTTCAAATCTATAGGTGTCATGTCAGAAGGCTGCCAATACACTGATGATTACAGGGATTCGTGGCGGCACTATCTTTACAAACACACCAACAGCTTATTATACGGTCGATACCATAGCTTGTTTTCTTGATATACTTGGAGAAAATAATATGTACAATATAGTATCATAATAAATTATTTCCAAAATAACATGGGAAGTAATAGTGATTGAACTGTTGTTTTACGTCACAGCGCAAATCTTCAAATTCACCCATACTTGACGAGCACATCAATAGAAGTCTTCCTTGTTTACCGTTTACAATAGAAAGTATCACTATTCCTCAGCCTTAAAACAAAGAGTTGTTTTGGTGCCATTTATAATTGTAGGCATTCTTGAAAGCGTACTTCTCATAACACTGATCACCCTAGGTGTATCTGGCACGTAAACTCAGCAAGGGGAACGTGAGCTTGCACTGTCTGGAACACTAGCTTGTGTTTACCAACCAACAGATTACCTCTGCTCCGTACACAGTAGCATCCGCCGAGCACAATCAACAGTTGTGAGCAGCCCTGGCACGACGACATAGACGACTACGGTGATGGTCAGTCAGGACAGACAGAGGTGGCTCTTCAGATGGATAGGTATTTTCAATCGCGACACCTTCGGGACTTTCCGCTTTGCTCCCATTATATATGCTGTAGGCAGTTCCGAGAGTGAATCCAGTGGTGTTACTTCATGCTGGCTTGTCGCTGTCAATCCAATGTGCATCGTGACGGAGAGTTTAATGGTATATGTAGAGTATTAGTTGTTCACGCGTACAGTACGAACTCTTAAAACTCCAACTCGCCAATTAATTGGAATATTGTTGTGGGTGATGGAGTGAGTTATTTTTTAACATCACGATAACTTTTTTTTGGCAACCATGCTTAACATAATCTATGGTGTACACACAAGGTCTACCTGCTATGCTTACTCTACTTACATAAATAAGGAAAGTACGATGGCATGTCTTTGATAAATGTTTTTAATAATTATCGTAATGCTTCTAACATTGAAAAGCGTATTCTGTCTGTGTACCATCTGAATAGTTTGTATGAACATTCATAACAGTTTATTATATCAACAGAAATACGTTTTGCATTAGACAGTTGCATCCGGGTACTGTATGTCAATGCATAGCATATCAGAAGTAAAAAAAAAACGAATATTAATTCAACAGCACTATAAATATCCCTATAACAAATATTTTCCATCAATCAGTTGTATCCGAAATAGAATTTCTATATTATGATTTTGATATAGATTGTCTACTGATGTCTGAAGCTTTCTTGATATTGAGTTCTCACCTTGCCCTGTAGGGGTGCAGATACAATATAGTGGATCCACAACACACCTTCCAGAGATGAACCATAGAGTATGGCAGCCTATGACCACGACTCGTATACAGATTTGTATGCATGGATACCTAGATGTCTGGATATTGACGTATAATCTATTGAAGATATCTATTAAATTTAATATGATACAGTAATTGTAATACACACACTAATTTCTAGGATATCATTAGCCTCGGTGTTTGTGGGGGTAACTACAATTGGGTCCTGGCAAGCTTTCGCCGTGCCGACATGTTTACTCGACTTAAACACGTTTTTTAAAATGACACTTAAAGACCATCCAAATAATCAACACTCGAATGCTAGTTTCGGTGTGCACTTACTCAAAGTGCGTTCACAGATTTGAACAGCAGCAGCTAATTATGAAACCACGAGACTCCCCCAAACACGGTAGCAATCAATGTTTAAATTACGCTCCGTCTCCAGATAACGTGGACGGTAATTGGCCTCATATATTGTTCTTTCTAGTCAATACATCGATTTGACATTAGGGCGATTGCGACTGTTCCTGTAGTTTTCCCTCATCTACTCTTTAAGCAAACCAGTTTGGCAACAAAGAGCGAAATCCGATGACTAAAATACAATACATCAATTGCCAGTCCCGCGTCGCACGTTATGTGTGTGTGGTGGTGGTGGTAGTGTATAGTAGAATGATTGAAATAGTATGGCATAGTTTCTGTGTGAATTGGAACATAGAAGCCCATGGCATATTTCAGCTAAAATATATGCCTAAACATGTAAACATGACTTTTCCTATAAAAGGCAAAGCCAATGTTGGAGTACAGGTAAGATAGAAACATAATCAGATGATAGCAATATGCAATCAGTTGAATGTATGCTAATTACAATTTGTTGCACCTTAATGGTAAATTGCCATATGGTATTCCATTGTGTGTTTCACACCATTTCGACTAATGTACTTCAGATCAATAATGGAATAATACTTTCTCTAACTACAGGTCCTGGAAGGTGTGAATTGGCGCTCCCCACCCTGAATGCTACTGCTAGAGATAAGCACTATTTTACTGGGATTTAAAATAATAATAGTGTGCACATGTATAACGGTATTGCGGCAATTCCACGCTCGAAAGCTGCGTACTCATAGCGATACAAAAGAATAAGATTATTTAAAGCAAATTCAGCAGAACAGCTTGTCCTAATCCACGTTACTAGCCAATTACTATCTTTCCGTTATCTAGTGATAGTGCAAAACGTTGATGAATCACTGTATTGGGCGGGACTAATAACAACCAGCTTACTTATATGGTGTGTATCTCTCTCATGACACGTTTACTGTCCAGTCTAACCTCCCAACTAACCAGTATTAGTTATTACTCACAGTTCTAAGATCAATACATCTCTTGGGCGTTCCTCGCTGTTTTCGGATAAATACTACTAAAATAATATTCTTTCTAGCAAACACGTTTTACGTTCTCATGAAAAAGAAAGCAAATGTTTATCCAAGACATAATACATATCAATTGTTGTATATACAAATAAAGCACCTAAATGAATCATAGCATACAACTTCAAATCAGGCGCATACAAGTGCAAGTGACAGTGTTCCATTTATATACTCTCCAACTGGTAAACTGTAACAATCATACACGCAATCCGAGATCATTGATGATTATTATGTACCTAAAACCAATGTAGTATATAGAGCCATTGCATGTTTTGTCCTGGGTAATATACCAGTCAGATGGGAAAGCATTCACCACTCTGCTGTGTTTCGCCTGTTATTAGCTAGACACAGAGAACTATCCACGGAGTTTTGACATCTGATAATGAATTTCCGAAGCAGATCCATTATTTACTCCAGCCGTGTCCACGGAGAGCCGACTGTCACGCAACCCAGCTAGACAAAGCAAGGAAAGCATATTTCCCCAAGTCTGGCGTCCAAGCTGCCATTGTTGCTGAAGCCTGAGTTAATATAATTACCCGATGATATAGATTTAGTGCACCGGGGTCTTATTAACATTTTTCATCTTTATTGAACAGCCATACGACTTGTTGTGCAATATACGAAGACACTTATTTTTTTATTAATATATTCAATAATTGATGCAAAATGTACACGATCATCGTTTTCACAGGTTCCAGTGTCAGTTTAGATCCTATGGTGTATTATTGATGTATCACACAATCAACAGGTAACTAAATAACGCCATTGGTCTTGTCGATGTATATATAACATTGTATAGCTTCTAATGACCCCATATATCAGGTTAATGATGTACATTGAAGGAGGAAGATAACTGGAACGTTGATATAATAGGCAATGTTCAAACACAAGATTTTGCCTATAGTCCTGTAGATAAGTTCAGGTCCCAAGCTATGGGTTACCAGGTCGACGGTCATATACTGTCTGAATTTGGGTCATTATATTAGCATGGCCGTTACAAGAAGTAAACGTTTGACAGGAAAATAGTCTCTGCTCTAGTCAACAATACCGGTATAAGCATTCTAGACACAAAATGAAGATGTCAAAATATTTGTTATGACTAATCGTGTGTTCATCTAGCAGGCAATTGTACACTGTAATACAACTGTAGCAAGAATGTAGAATGTCAATAATACGACAGTTTTGAAATGTATTTAATTGTAAAATACCTGTACTAGAATTTAAAATACCATTAGTTCAGTAATCAATTAAAATACGCAGGATGTAGCGTATAATTGCATACCTGTACACTGGTACATGTACTATAAATAACCGACAGTTTATGTCTTTAATTGGTATTTTTCACACGTGTTGTATCCAACTGAAACATAGCATACGATCAAGTTCATTGAATCCTTTGAAATTAGATTAACAACATGAATTGGAATGCAAATATTATCTGTTAGACAGTATAAAATAATACAATACCATCTACAGGACATTGCGAGAGAATAAAAAATATATAATCCGTGCAAACGATATTTACATGACAGCTATTTCCATATAGAGACAAGATAATTTGCAATGAATATACTCAGCTGGTGTGTGTCGTGGTGGATATTAACAGTTGATATTAACATTCTCATAATTCCAAGCATGGCAGTGAGTTCTATAATAGTTAGTTGCATTTATTTTGTACAAATCAGTGGTGTTCTGTAAATACTGTAATATACGTATACAAATAAGCATTATAGTACGAAGCTTGTTACTGATCCTGTATACCCATACAAGTACATGTACTAATCAGTGCCAGCGGAATTATGTACACAAGCAACGTTAGGCACTTGAAAATAGTTTAGTTGTAGCCTTGTTTCTAATGAGTGATATCACAATTCACTGGTATACTATTTGTGCTATTACCACGTCCACACACCTGTAGGAATGTTACACTACACCGACTAAAATAACGTTGACTGATGCCATAAATAGTATTAATAGAAAGCACCTTCGGCTATGACAATATCTTTAAAGGGAATGATAGTATTCTCAAAGCTAGAGGGACTAACGCTATCTGCAGCACGTAACTAATACTAACTACTAAGTAACTTAGTGCTAATTAACTTTCTGGCCTGTGGTGACCTGGGTTCCATGGAATAATGTAGCTTCTGACCCTTGATGATCTGTCTGGTCCAAAACAAAAAGTATCCATGTCCGAACTGTCGTAGCTCACAGAAGGTCAAGATCAAACGCACGTGCTATAGTCTCAATCACGTCGAATTCACATTACAGTCATTTGCAAAAGATTTCTTTCATTTGTCTTCGCCAATTGGCCAAAGGAAGATCGTTGAAGGGAATGAATCTCATTCGGCAGTGTATTTAACTTCAACCTGCCTGATAGTAGTATTTTCACTGTGAGAGAAACTGATAGACTGCTAAACTTCGTCTTGCACTGGAACATTTTTAAGATAGTCGAGACGTATTGAGAAGTGTCAATATATTAACTTCATTCCATTGTTTATTATTATGAGGTTCAACGATTAATGCCAATGACCAATGCAAATTGTGCATTCTGTACTCCAAGGCATGTGCAATATACTTTCAATACATGTAGCTTGTGCGCGCGTATGTGTGTGTGTGCGTATACATGGTATGCATGCGTGTGTGCGAATGTGGGTACAGTGGGGGTGTATGTGGCGGGCAGTAAATATTTGACCACAAAGTTATGTCCATGTAGCGATGGACACCGACTCGTGATGACCTGATGGTCCAGCCGTAGACGTGATTGTAGATCTACATCTCCTTCAACCTTCAAAGACGAACATTCCTTAGAATACACGTACAAATGTGTCTGTGTAGGTCGCCGTTCATTAAAAAAGGATTTCACACGTATAAACGTGACCACGTAGATAATGTACATTTCTCTGGTGTTAAAACACTGAGGTCTGTGCTAAAGCTGACAATGCCACTGGTGTGTATCTTATCACAGACAGCGCTCTTAGGACTCCCAGGTGTGCTTTGAGTTATATTAGAAACGTGCGTTACACAACATATTTTCTCACCAATCAACCTCTACATGCATAATCTTTAGATAAGTGAGTGCGTGGACCCGTGCTTACAGAAAACTAGCTGGTTTTAGTACGAACGAGTTAGGTTTCAAGCATGCTGGGCAGTAAACAGATGCATGATGACAGTCACAGTAATGCAGCTTACATCATACACATCCCTGAACAGATTCCTGCTGTAGCTGTGCAACTACGATCTTCCTTAATCACCGATTTGATGAATACGTTACCATAGTATATCACAACATTTACAACAGAGACACGATCTCCTAGTCCCCACATAATGGTATTAGTATACATACATTTACATACATATTAAGCTCTCAGCACCTACATAATACTACTCATGACTACTGGTATACGTATATATTCACCTACATATGAAGATTTGATTTGTGCTTGCCCCTGAGTACATCACTGTGAAGAAACTGACTTCTATTCTGTTCAGACTGGACGTGTACCTGTGGAGATCTCTCAGTAATATCAACAATGCGGCCTGACTCCGAAAGCCACCGTGTCAATCTCTTTTCAAGCGAGGTATTAAAATTGCCGGGAAAGACCCCACATCGGCGCCGATACTTAACAGCAACACAACACAGGGAATACCTGGAATATCTCCAGCTGAAATATCAACACAGAGAAGAGAGTACGATTCTAAATGATCTCTGTAGTTGAAACGAATACAGATAACATTAACTATATTATGGAATAACATACAGATAGATCGCAGGTAACCATGGCATTCACCACATGACATCGAGAATGCCAACGAAATCTACAGTGGTAGTTAAGTAAATGTAGGTCGTTTGTTGACAATAGGACATTTATATGACAATAATGATACGAGTTTAATATCTTAGTAACATATTATAGTTACCATGGTTACTAGAAGAAATGTCGCTTGTAAACAATTATATCACTTGCAATACTAAATTGTGATATTATATCTGTCATATTTAAATCAGTATTTGGGTTAGTATAACGAAGAATAAATAAATAAATGAAATACAAACACACGTAGTACAAACAAATGGAAATGGAAAGGATAACGTATGCGAGAGAACGCTGTTTTTAAATAGCCACAGTAACTACTAACTGGTAATATCAAAATCAACGTGAAGTTCACCTATTAGGTTAATACCTGCATATGGTGTGAATAACAGATTACTGAAGTTGACTCCAAAGTAAGTAAGTTGGAAAGTGTTCCGCATGAGAACTGCACTCATCCAAATCTATTGTCATATATATTATATGCTATTGAGCTACATTGAAATATATATCACCGATAGATACTGATGAAAATCTGAACAATATAATGATAACTGCAACTTTACGGATACATGATATGATGCAAACTAGTAATCGTATATAAGTTACAATCGACCTATTGGGAACCTGTCTCAATTATACTGAAGTCTATAGGCGTTGCTGTGTAGGGATAAAGGTAAACATGCCATCCGACTTGTCTATTGATACCATGCTAGATGACTAGAGTTACATGTTATTACAGTGATAGGACTTCGTATGTGTAGTTCAAATGTTGCACGTATCTATTGGTCAACAGATGGGAGACAGTGGTCAACACGGTCCGCACAGTGGTCAACGCGGCGGTCAGACAGGTATCTCTTGTCGTGGTCAGCGTGACAGATGTACAGGAATCACGTTTGATAACCAAACCCTGGACATTGTAATTACTGGAGATTGTCCGCCTTTTCTGATGGTGATTCACCTTCTGCTTGCGTGATATTGATGGACCGACGTATTGGCAAGACACTCCTAGATTACTGGATTGCCCACGTAAATTGGAATACACCTTTCCTAAATCTAATATACTAGTAATATGCTTAAAATACCTGGATGATGCATCTGCCATGGTTCAATGAATCCACGAACGTGGCTATTGTAGTAACAAATAATGCAACATAATCGTCTATATTTCAAGACCAACTAACCATAAATAATGTTGATGAAGGCGGATTTTCTCGTTCAAATAGAAATACTTTTGACTGGCGGTCCCTCAACTGTCAGTCTTTGTTAATTCTAGGTTCAATATAGGTCAGACTATCCATGCAGATCGCAACTTATTGAATATTTGTTGTGGGTAAACGTTGAATAAAGATAAGCAGCGTATCTCGGGAGAATAAGGCAGGTGTATGTACCAACTATACACACACAGAGGCATAGCATCCTCCGAGAAGCGACCTGCCCCCGCGACCACCCAGCAGGTCGCAGAGTTCACAAGCAGCCAGCCACAGCAAATGGGAATACTCTGGCATAAACATGCATGACTAATAATTAAACTGTCCTTTCATTCATGTCAAATCATTCCGTTTGTTGGGAGACCAAATCCTCGAGAGAATGGCATGTTCGTGGGGATCATTGAGAACTAGTACTATAATCTTTGTATCAGAAAACGGAGATCAATTATTAAATTGTTCGCTAGATCTAACATTTGATTCAGTCGATAAGATAAGACGTTAAACGAATGCTATTTTATGAATAGCAAAAGTGGATACAATTATTTACTACTAATGAAATCCTTAATGTTGAAGTTTTGCTATTTCTCATTTTGACATGTATGAACGCCTCGGTTAATGATCGAATATAGCCCGCAGGTTACTACTTAATTCAATAAATTATTCCACGGATAGTTTTCTAGGTGTTAATTATACCGGCCGGTGTGTCACCCCACTTATGCCGACTTCCAAGAATGTGTATCGTTTACATAAACCATTAATAGTATGTCTCAATTACGTCCGTTTTAAGCGGGTGTACACTAACCCAATGTCGACTGCAATACTGTAGTGAAGACCTATTGCATGTACGTCTTGTAGCATGTTGTCTTACAATAACAATTTGCGTGTATAACATTACATGCTTAAATTTATGTTACAGACTTATTGTAGAAGCTGCCAGGTCTCCATTTCACCATAACTCTTGTTAATTTATTTCTTCAATCAGCAACACGGTAACACGAGTGGTAACGTGTATAGGTCAAAAACACTCGCGCCTTTTAAAATACTTTGCAACATCACACGGAAAAGGGAGTGTTGGAGTAAGCTATGTAAACAGGTGTTTGGGGGCTTGGATGCTGATTGTGGTAGCGAGACAGGATGCTTTCTATTTTGAGTCACATTCAATAGGAATTCATTAGGCAAATACAAGTAATAGTCCGTTATAAGAGAACAATGCTCAAACAGAACTAGCGGTACCGGATTAGCTGTCAACACGTCACATGACGTGCCCTGAAAAGGATGTATGAAAGTATATATTTATAACACGATGTCAGGTTATGAAAGTGGCAACATGTGTTGTGAATGAATCATGCAAACTCGATGAAAATGTCAGCAATAAAACATGCATAATAACAAGAATTTGGGAGAAATAAACGTTTATGAAGTAACGTCAAACAAAATCGTATTAAACACAATGATGATACCGACAGATAGGTGAGGCAAAGGTGAACTGTCAAACCCACCGACAGCTGACCAGGTAGGCTATTGTAACCACTCAAATAACAATACAAATACTAGTCAGTCCACCTTCTTTGATGAAGTAATGTGGTCGTATACGCTAGTAATTAGTCTCAGGTATTTCATTTCACAGGTAAAATATGCAGAGCGCGTTATTGACAAGCACATTTCCTTATAACGAGAACTTTAAAAATGGTGTCGAGGCCTGTCGACATCTGGGACAGTCCTGTCTGTTCGCACCTGTCTGATGATCTCATCAAAGTTAAGTGAACAATGATAACGATTGCTTACCTGTTTCGCTCGTATATCCGACAGACAGTTATCCAATACACCTGCGTCTCTCCGAGATGCCATTCTACCTGTTAAAATACGGAATGTGATTTTCACTCATTGTCAAAAGTAAAGGTAGTCAGCGCATGCGTACTAGTATCCAGGTGAACCTGCTTCCTCATCACTGAGCTCCGCACAGTGTTGACACGCGACGTACGGTGTTCGGGGATTGCAGATGTTAATTGATTCAGGTGAAATAGATCATCCCCTGCAAGTTGCTATCATTCTTTAAGAATTGTCTACACATTTACACTGCAAATACATTGTCTACATAGTTGGCTTTTTAAAAAGTTTCGTTTGATGGATAACACACCTGTATGCAAATGTAGGTCAACGATATTAACCCATCTGGATCTGGTTAAACTGTTTGTGTACTGCTATAGTGTAGGTATAGGCTTACACTATGTAGGTATTGGTACTCATAATAGATAGCAGTGCACTTTACAGGTGAAGTCGTTTTTGTATCAGTTAAAAAACATGAGCCAACGATACGTCTACCACGATACGTCCCGTGTGTCATTTTGTGTGTACATGCGTGTGTGTCTGCACAATTCATCTATTCAATATGTAGATAAGATCAAGTATTTGTACAATGCATTGCATGCATAATCATTATGTGCAGTTTTCCCCTTGTATTTACACCAGCGGCGGCGTGTTGGTTTTACGTTCAAACTTATTTGTTGAGGGTCCATTGCCCACCCTAACCCTACCGTTGCGAAATCACTGAAATTCTGCGTAATACAATTGTACTTTCACTGTAGACCTATACACAGCCGGTGGCGCTTTACCACCGTGTGGCTAAATACAGTTGCTTCATTGACGCTGCATGATGTACAGTCATATTGTTGTGTGCCCTGCAGCGGTTCGCTTGACCTCCCGACACGTTACCGACAACATTCAGTGTTAATTTCTACTGACAGGAGCTAGTTGTCGGATTTACTGGCGTGTTTACATAACATTCACACGCGTGCACTAGTCACCCCGGTCCACTGACATTGCATGTAATTTGTCTAACTGTACAATTGAACAAACTGTTCAAGAAATAATAATAGACATCTGAGATGTGATATGACATGCATCAGTAATACAAATAATACAGAACAATAAGATGCATTTCAGCCTAATTTGTTGTCCGTTACCCGATACATAATTATTCCAGAATGTTTATTTTCTTTCCATATTATGGACCTACTGAACCAGGTCCTGAGAAAGGTATGACATTGACTGTACCATTGTACACATAGATTACATGGACTATGGCTCATCTTATAATATGCCGCAGTTTCAGTTATACACAAACACGTCATTGGAATATGTCAGATCCGTTGAGTTCAAGCACAACGTTTTATGTGGAACTAAATCATGCGGAAATTACTAACAATAATCCTGTCCACCTTCAACATTACCATCTTGTATTGGTAAATTTACGTGCGGTCCACACCAACTATTTGAAGCATGTAAGCAATTGGTTAATCGCAGTGATATTCATAAGAAGCTTAGTAGATATTTTTCTCCAAAGCCAAACTAGAAGTGCGGTGTAATGTAAACACATCCCCAGCCATGATTGACAGGAAAATCCAGGAACAGTTCAACATGCACACCGAGAGTAATGTCGATTTCATGCTACAAGTATTCACTTAGATGTTATTGGATATATCCGAGATTATTGTTAAGTATGTATTACTAGATTACATACATGGAACACGAGTGTTGACTTAAGGTATTTGAAGGGTCTGTCCCCAGTAAGATATATAGCGTTTCTATGCATTTTGATACTCCTCAAGGTGGTTGCATAACACAATGAACATTTTTGTTTGTAGGACAATTTGGAAGGTCCACAGCATCGTAGTACGCTTAGATAACGCCTATTATCAATCAGCAGAACAAAAGAACACTTTTCCTTTAGAATTCACAACTGGAGTATCGCTTAGCGTTTTTAAAGTAATTTTTAAAAGGTCGCATCTCGGAGGATGCTATGCATTACTTTTGTTGTTGTTGTTATTATTATTTTTAATCTATTTTATTGTTGTTATTATTATTATTATTGTTATTATTTTAATTATTATTATTATTAATAATAATAATAATAATAATAACAATAATAATAATAATAATAATACTGTACATGTATTTCTATTAGTATCGTGTGTCTTTTTCAATTTCCTTTGACAAGATATCAACTCTATTCTGGCAACAGGCACATGTCATGGTTACAGGTTTTTGTTACCATGGTTACGCAGTAAGCATTTGCATCCTGTGTTTACTTTGAACATAGTCTATACTGTAGTCTTACATGCAGTCGTGTGGCTTGAAATACTGCAACATCATCAATTATACGAGAAGTCGTTATATTTCTAAGTTCAAATAATACGTAACTCGACGCTTTACGGAATCGATAAATGTCACTGTTTATATAAATTGTTATAGATATGTTATGCAATAAATGTTATGTGTATTAACACTCGTGTTGAGAAAAACTCTGATTCAACAACATACAAAACATATCTACATCATATGGCCACGTAGTTAAATCGATACATATTTTAAATATAATAAATACATCTTTCAAATATATTTAATTGAGCTTGTAGGAGGTTCCGTGCTATGATTCTGTTTTACAATGAATCTGTTACCACTATATTAATGATCATGCAATCACATTTTGATCCATCATTATGCTCACACCCCCGGCAATATGTAGCGGAATACTGACTCAGTAGAGCGTTTCCTAACATTAAACCTTTTTTTCCTACTGCATACATTTCCTTCCTAAAGAACTTAACTAGTGTCTATAGCCCCACGCAATCAATTGGCCCGAGGGAATGGGGTTCGTTTAATGATAGCTGCTATATAATATTATCATATCCTTACCACGTTACATAACATAACGTAGTAAATTTGACGAAGCATGAATGACGAGGGACAAGGGAGATAAGAAAGATACTGAAGACCGCTACACCAGAAAAACGTATGATCCTCCTTGTTGACCTCGGTTTAAATCCCTAGTTACTTCCTTATATATGTTGTCATAATGTTCTTCCTTAAAAGGCTTACAACCACTTATTTCAATGAGCGCGTAGCACTATTTCTTTAGTAATAAATGCAAACTAAATTCGTGTGTGATACTTTAATTTGATATCGCCAGTTTCGTCGATCGACATTGGGGAATTCGATCTAGCAGTTTGATGTTACAAAGGCAAGATAATTAGAGCTATGTTCCTTATATTCATATAAAGTATGAAAGTTTTGATAACTGTCGAGGGTTGGGGAATACGTACATAAGTAAATAGTAGCGTTTGGGTGGACAAATCAAACGTAAGTAGTGTCATGTAGAAATTCGTTTGTACATTACATAGATCAACCATCTGTGATAATATGCTTTTAATAGAAGTAAGATAGTGTCATGATTACGCAGGTTAATTTGATGACTAGCGTTGGACTTCAATTGGAATTAACAACAATAATTGATTACAATTTTTTTGTATATAGATCTTGTATTTCATCAGATGGACATAAGTCTTGGGTATCCCTTCCAGACGTTCTCGTATCTACTACCAGACCATAGAGCTCTCGTAACGTTCTCGTATCTACTACCAGACCATAGAGCTCTCGTAATGATCTCGTATCTACTACCAGACCATAGAGCTCTCGTAACGATCTCGTATACATGGTGATCGGGATCTTACGAGAACGCTATGATCTCATAAAATTATTCGATATAAAAGCTTCGAGAAACGATACTCAGTATTGACTATTCTGTTTTTGCAGTATACAATTAAAACACGCGAAGTTCTTTATGTTGCCTTGACTAAGATTGATGCAAACCTTACGCTTCGTCAGGATGGCTGGTATTTGTCTACATGAAGCTGCCATGTTTATTCAGAGCTATTGATGTCAGGATTGTACGGAGTGTCACGCTTTGACACGGTGGACCTACAGAATCCCGGTCTACTCTGTATGTAAAGCACATTCTGTCAGTGGGGTACAGCCTGCGTTGGTGGGATGGAATGGTGGGATTGTGGTGCACCTGCCTGGTTGTCCTTAAATACTATGCATAATTAACCTGTTCATGGTAACCGTCAGAGCATTTAAAGTATTCCCCTTGTATTACGACAATAATTAGTCATTTAACAAAGTTACTTCACAATGATCTGAATCATATAAGACATTGTGCCAACTTATTAATTGCAAGTACTTTTGATGATGGCGACTGTACAAGGGCACATTATATAATACATTTGAAATTCATCATCCCACATCAACATTCTTGGCCAGTGTTTCTGAGCATGAAGAACGTACGTTGCGCCATTAATCTTTCATCTACAAATGTCAGGTGAGCACGAATATGTCATCATGCAAACACAATGCAATTTGTATCAGATCTGGTCATACATGTAACCTGTAGGCATTTCTTCATCAGGTGTAACTATCTACCATCTAGAGAACTAGTAGCTGACATCAAGCCTACTGATGAGTCTCTCTGGTATGACCAGGACTATATGATGACAACCTGTAGGACTGGAACTCTCGCCCAGTTGATGTGGCGACTAGCTAGGTGCTAGCAATGAATACGCTTCTGAAATAGGCGGACGGATCTAGACCGTCGGTTCCAGCCAGATGTGGTCCCGAGAATACGAAACCTTTGCAGTACGGTTTCATGCTCAAGGTCTAATTTTATATGGTGATTTGTGAAGAAAACCTTGAGTTGACGATGAGGCCTTACTCATAAACATTTCGTAAACTCAGG
This sequence comes from Lepetodrilus ovalis, assembly GCA_032361185.1. Lineage (NCBI taxonomy): Eukaryota > Metazoa > Mollusca > Gastropoda > Lepetellida > Lepetodrilidae > Lepetodrilus > Lepetodrilus ovalis. Next base: position 5,905 of record JAUTBQ010150277.1, on the reverse strand, counting down.
GCCAGACCAGGGTATCATTTCTCGAAGCTCTCGTATCCTCTATGATACCATAGCGCTCTCGTAAGTCCACGACCGCCATGTATTCGAGATCGGTATGAGAATGCTTATGGCCTCGTAGTAGATATAGGAAGGTATAGGAGTAAGAGAAACGATGAACTGGGCCGAAAGGACTCAAAACTCAGCTTTGTTTACAATTCGGTTATTTCCCTCCTGAGATGTCGTTTTTGTTTACAATTTAAACAAATGTTTATTTTCGAGAAGCTGAAACTTAAGCATAAATAATTTTATGTACAAGTTTCCTTCGAGGAATCTGGCACTAGTTATCATGGTATATAAAATAAAGTCGCTTCATGTTTACCATATGCAAACCGTCCAAGCCAGGCGATGTGGGTATAATGTCGGTATCCACTCAGACGTGTGACAGATCCCAGACCTGACAAAGACTATGCATGCATGTATGCACTGATTGCTGACAAGGCTTTGTGTCTATGTAGAAGCTATGAATATATCACATTTATAGCTGGTCCTGTTTTACGAATCCCCATAGAAAGAATGGCACTTGAAAGTATATTCAGACGCAGCCGCGCCTATGGGCATAACTGGACAAGCTGCATTCCGAATTTCGAGATAACCCAGGTCCCTTTACGATATTCAGCCTGCAGGGTGTGAATAGACTCGGTCCTAAGTAAATATATATCAGTTGCTATTTTTTAAGGATTATGTTATTTGATACATCACCTCATTTCACTGTTATTACACAGCGTGAGACATTTCTTTGTTATGTAGCGTTAGGAGACAACGTCAACAGGACCATAAGTTATGCATAACCAGCAGATTACTTTCGTAATGGATTTACTAACTTATCACATGTAAATATTGCGCTTAATTGAATATCACTCAGTCGTAAATAATAATGACGGTACGTTTTGGTTGAAGGTATTTGTACATTATATTTAACTCAATGTTTAAAATTAATGTGAATTAAACTAATATTTCTCTGCATGTCTACATGTATGTATTTTTTTTTTTTTTGCGATTATAATAGCTAACGAGTACATCTTACAACCTATAGGAATGAGATTCCTTGTTAACAATTCTTAGTATACCTGCATAGTGTACTTATATGTGATAATACTACTGCAGCTATTGCTACTTATATTGCACGTTGAAGCTACTGCTGTTGTTGATACTACTACTACTACTACTACTACTACTACTACTACTACTACTACTACTACTACTACTACTACTACAACAACAGTAATAATGATACTATTAGTACATGTATTAGCTATAGCATTAATATTAGTATTATTGTTAGTAGATTTAGTAGTCGTAGTAGTAGTTGTTGTTGCATTGTAGTACTAGTAATATACAGTAGTTTTAGTAGAAGTGTAGAAGTAGTAGTATATAGTAGTAGCAATAATTGTAGTTGCGTTGTAGTACTGATTTTTGTAGTAGTAGTAGTAGTAGTAGTAATAGTAGTAGTAGTAATAGTAGTAGTAGTGGTAGCAGTGCTGTTAGTTGTAGCAGTACAAGGTGTATTGAACATATAGATGGTGCTGATGTTGGCAGCAGTAATACACGGTATACTAATGACATCATGTTCACTGGTACAGCTATCAGATAGTGATACATGAGTACGGATGTATCAATGACTGAGATCCCACTATAACAATCACATCAAAGGAACCCTGACGATGTTAGTAGTGGTCTCAGGTAGAAATACAACGCATAGTTAAACCACAAGCTATTGTATTTCATGATTTGATGACAGTTATCGTCTATGTATTGCAGTCTGTCACGACATAGCCACGTCTTCAAACGCGTTGTATAAAGTATAACTGATGACCAATTCGTTAAAATACTCTATTTATCGACCTTGACCTATTGCCACACCATACCAGCATATTTATGGAATTCAAGTCGTGTATACTAAATGCAATGTCATACCTGAGAGGTGTGAATTCCAATCAGTAGATTCAGAGAATATCCTTACTTCATGACGTTAGCTATACACAGATGAACATCAAAAGGCAAACCGCCTTGCAAATCTTCGCGGGTAAATCCAGGTAAAAGTGTAGGTATAATCTCAGGTGCGCTAGGTAAATCCAATCGCCCGTGTGTGAGCGTTCAGTATGGGAGAGAGAGGGGCAATAGAGCGAGAAAGGGTTACCATATACAGTAGGCTGAATCTTAGGGGTCACGTGACCAGCTTGTTTGCCAGGTGAACCTATGTCTAGCACAGATAGAACTGCACCTGTAAAGCATAGAATAGTTTGCAAACAACTTGAGATACTAAACTGTTGAATATGAAGATACACTCCATAGCATGTCAAACAAGACAGCGAATGTAGAGACGTCTGTCGTCTGAATCAGTCGTAACCCCACCAGAGTCTTGTTAAGCTCCGTGTATTCCTGTCATTGCAGGGAACATCAACACCCACGGGCGCCCAATAAACATTAATGTTTCATTTGCAACGATTTGTAGCGCATATGCAATTGCGATGTGCTTTAAGAATAGTTAACGGGTATACATGTACATCTGATATATCTAGTATAGTCATACATTTGTCTTTGAAATGTGATACAATTAAATTAATCTATTGGTAGCAAATTTAACAATCGTAATATTCTTTTAATGGTCGTGTTAATTTCACGGTCGTGTCTTGTAATTGTTGCCCACTGACCAGCACGTGTTCGTCGTGTCTTGTCATCTTCCAGCAGTGCGGATTTCCCCTATAAATCAGTGTCTGTGCTTGCTTTATGACAAATCAAACCAAATGTACAATATTACCCGTGACCATTGCCCTGGCGTTAACCCAAGAACCTTCATCTGCTATATCAGTACAATGCCTGTTGAGATTGCAGCCAGCGACTTTGCTGGGGTGATTACACAGACAAGGTATACGCGACCTGGATGAGTGAGTACGTACACTGGACGAATCCCAGTGGAAACCAATTGTGGCAGATTAGAGGACGACGTACAGGTTTTATAAGCTGTTCTTATTTCAACCCTTATTAACACATATATTCCCTTTGTGTGGAGTCTCCTCCTGATGTATGTTCCCCTGTGATTGACAGTGGCAATGTCGTGTGTCCAGTTGACAGTCAAACCCGTCATCTTTAGCGTTTGGGAAAATATGTAAATGGATAATTGATAAATACCTGTTCATGTATTTCCCAGATAAATACTGTATATCGCAGCGCATTGTGCACACTGACAGTCACTAACCACGTGCTTTAAGTCGATGGGACGAGAATAACTCAGTTCGGCGCAGATCATGTCGAAGGGTATAATTTGCGATTGAAGAAGTTAAAGGAATATGTTGGCGGCAACGACGGTGTAATTATCAGTTTTCCTTTTGACTTGAAGCAATCCAAGTCAGAGTTTGAGTCATCAATTGTACATTATTTCTTAGCAACAAATATATGCCTAATAATTGTGGTTGAGTCATATTTCCCTAAGGATAATTCTATGACAATGACTAGCATTATTCTACAATGGTCCATGAATATATGGGTTATGTATTTCACATGTATCTGTATCACCTATTTCCGATGGTTGTCAGTTTTACCTATCCATAACGCATTTGAAATTCTTCCTATAACGAAACTATAGAAAGCAAATTACCTTCGAATTTCGATAATCATCTTTTGTATCTGCTAAGTGTACAAATATGTAGGTTCTGTTTGTTTAACATGCTCTTCCACTGGTGTTTAATCTACGTTTGGGACCATTGTCTGCTGGTTTCTGTCAGATTGTACCCCAGGGGTGATAAATGACGGTCATCTTGGAGACATCATGACCCTAGTTAGGAATTCTGATCAGGTAAAACGAGTAGAACACGATCCTCACAAACAGGGCAGCTTGTCGCCATGTTGATGGTTAGGTCTTACACGACACTGTCAATGCAACATTACGAATGACAGAGGATTTATACGTTGCCTACTGGACTATCCTCGTAGTTTGACACGTGGTGATGATGATGACGATTATGATAATATAATAATAATAATAATAATAATAATAATAGTAGTAGTAGTAGTAGTAGTAGTAGTAGTAGTAGTAGTAGTAGTAGTAGTAGTCTCAGATAGAAGTCTCAGATAGAAATTCGTTTGTCCATTATTTGGGTCAACCATATTTGATAGTATGCCTTTAAAAAATAAATTAAGCCGGACAGATGCTCAATAGCATTCAATTTATTTAACATTCAGTTGTTGTTTTTAAAATTATATAGACTAGTATACTGTACATAATGCATATGTTGTTGATATGACGGTCAGTTTATAATGAAGGTCAGTGCATGTTGTATATATCCAGTTCCCTTGTGAGTTGTCTATAAATGCCATCATAATGTTGATTCCGTACGTTTCCTATGTTAGTAGCAAGAAGCATATAGCAGCTGTCAATATTTTGATGGCGGACGTGTTTGTTCTCATGCTGTTACTAAGCCACACGAGAGTTCACAAGATTTAGTTTACTATGGGTGTCTGCCTGGGAAACATGTAAACAGGAATTGGTTATACTGTATCAGTAATGTTGAAGAGTGAGTTCGTGAACGATGAATGGTTATTTCTACAATGATAGTATCTGGCCAATTAATCGATAGAAGCTGGTAGTAACTAGGAAGCCAATGTTGTCTGGTGTCAGTGGAACAGAGAACTAATCTGATGTCCTACTTCAGACTCAGAAGTGATATCAAAGGCCATATTATATATGGGTTTGAGCATATTGGTTTAACTGTTGGATAGCGTTTCGTTTGGATATTCTAAAACAATTTCGTCGCAAATTGGTGAAAAACTCCATAATCACTCACTCTAAAACAATTACCTCAAATTGAGAATTTAATAAAAAAATATATATATAATTACATAACCCGTCGAAGATATTGGCTGCTAATCTAAGCAATATGTGGTGCTGAAAAGGCCCAATTGATAGAACATTAGAAGTTATTTTACTTTTTATAGTTTATACGAAAATCAATTATCATCATATCACTTTAAAGCATACTGTTCGTTGAGGATCATTGATTTAGAATACAACGGAAATCCTTTACTGATGCAAACCAATATTAATGTGGATTTGGCTGTTTCAAGCCATGTAATGGGACCAATTGGTGCATAATAACCATGTGTGATTGACGGGACTGAAATAGACACGGTCTGACGGAGCACCCGTAGGAATAGCCACTGTTTGATTGCGTCTCTACCGACCATGATCAAACAGTCAAGTCAAACAAGCATATTTCTTTACTCACATTAAGCTATATCTAGTTATATAAATAGATTTTCAATCTCGGTTCCTCGTATCAATGTCAAATAAACTCCACGTCACTCATATGATTTTAGTTTATATAAAAGAAAACCAGGAATTATATTATTTCAGCTGGCATTGTGTTAACATTTTCAGGATGCTTAAGAATGAACATTAAATGAATTTGTCTTCTGATAGCTACACAACCTTCTCGTTAACAACATCTAACAAACGACTTACTGGGAACTTTGATTGAATATTCGTTATTATTTGGTTCAAATTAAACTTACAAGCGTGGGCATTACATAATTAAAGATAGATTACTCTGTTTTCACGCCGGTCTACATTACATTTTAACTGATCGAGACAATTGTTAGAATGTCAAATGTAACATAAATGTTTTATATCCTCTTTACATTTTCCATTATAGATGTTTGCATTGTGCTATTATTCCTTGGGTGTCGTTTTCAATTGATATGTTGAGTATTTGTTCCGAAGGAAAAACGTGAATAATATTACGAATTCTTAAGTACGAATTCATGCTAAACTCCAGGGTCTGTATTCTCGAAAATTCGTAAGTCCTAAGAAGTTCGTAAGTACTAAGAATTTGCCAAACTGGTTTTCTTCTTATGTTAATTTGTGAAGAGA
>JAUTBQ010150266.1:0-14121 GCA_032361185.1 Lepetodrilus ovalis | reverse complement strand
CAATTGACAATTAACAGCAACAATACAATTAAATAGTCAGCTTAACTCCGAAGACGAAACAATACAAAGCAAAACTACGCAGGACAATGAGTAAATTACGTGACTACTCATGTGATAAACGCTCAAGCCTATGTAACTCACTCACTCATCTCTTCATTTCGAGTTGTAAGCCGCGGGCTATACCCCGGAGCGGGCTATCTGACGATATTTGTTTATAAATTGACCTATTTGACCCCATGCGGGCTATACGGTGTAGCGGGCTATACGCAGGAAATTACGGTATATTAACATACAAGCACCTTTGGTGCCATTGCTACTTCCCCTGATCAGCATTGCGGACAAGTCTCAAAATGTTAGTCTGGAGCCCTCGTTTAGAGCCAGGCATTAGCAAGCCATCTAATAGGTGGTCATCATTTTATATATACAGGTATATTCATAGCATATATTCCAGCCCACTTATCCGCCTCTTTGCTGGTGATTGTATGTGATGTCCGTGGTTGTCTTCAGGGCATTCCTGTTCATCATTTATTGGTATTTTTGGATGTTCTTCCTTGCAAAGATGACTCGCATCATGTTTTTAATGCCATTGGCCAATCTCTACTGTATTTGTCCAATGAATCCAGGTCTCTAGGCACTTTTTTTGCATATTGTTCATACTTCTTCAGTGTTAATTCCTATAGTTAAATAATTACTGTTTAATCTTCGCAAATGGGTGAACGAATCCTGCAGCGACGTTAAACTCCATACTCACTCACCCACGAGATAAGATCACCAGATTACAGCATGTAGATGCCCATAGATTGGCCAATGGCATTAAAAACAGATCATGCAAGTCTTATTGGCAAGGAAGAACATCCTACAGCACCAATACATGATGTACAGGAATGCCCTGATGACAACCATGGACATCACATACCTGGGCATCATACTTAACAGCAGACTCCGAGACTCCCATGTGAACAAAATGTGCATCAAGTCTTGACATCTACTGGATTCCTTCGTTACTATAATATATATATATAACTGCCTTGCATCGGCAAAAGAAGGAGCTTACAAGACACTAGTGTGCCTCATAGACGAGGACTGCAGTTCAGTGTGGTCTCCCTATCTCAGGAAAGACGTCAAGAAAGTGGAGAAGATACCGAGAGCAGCTGCACGGTTCATCACACGCCGCCCACACAGTGCACCGAGGACATCCTAAAGCTTGTAGATCCTTAGGGCCGCCGTCACAAGCAGTGTTCAAAATTACCGCTGGCCTGGCCATTTCTCCCTATGCTAAAGGTATCCTAAGGGCCAGTAGAAATTCATGTTTTTTGTAAGGATTTGTTATTTGTATCACTATTCGGGCCAGTATGTTTCCAGCAGTAATTTCGAACACTGGTCACAAGGCATCAACAACTGCTAAGATGGTTGAAGGAGATGTTGCCTTCCCAGGGTCCTATCAATCCTGACCACGAACCCCACCAGATGACTCCATGCCACAGCAGGCAGTTCTCCCACAGACAGGCGAACATCAATGCCTACAAGTACGCCTTCATGCAGAGGACCATCTCAGGGTGGAACCAGCTCCCAAGCAGTAGTGGCACAGCTCCCTCTGTAGATACAGTGTCCCCTCGATACAACGCTGAATTTGGTGTCCATGACATACCCCCCGCTTTATAGTAACCGCCTTATGATAGTATTGGTAAATAACAAAATTAAAAATGGGATCCACATCTGTCCTCACCTTATATCCGAATCAGCTGTTTATCGAACAGTGTTATATCGAGGGGACACTGTACCTTCAAACAAAGGCTGAACATCAACCAACTACCACCAATGTAATACGCTATCAACATTTTTACCAGCTTTGTAGATATTCTGCACTTTTTAGTCACAGATAACTGACCCTTGCGCATCACCTTGAAGTAGTGCCCAATCTAGGAATCTCAAGAATAGAAGTAGAATTTTTTTTCCTAAGGATCGAGAATGGAGTAATTACAGATTCTTTTGACGTTCAGCAACGGTTCGTTTCTTTTGTACATATCGGCACGTCTTCGCGAGAAGAATTGTGTTGTGATATTTTGTAATTGTTATTTCTCTCCGATATTAAATATTATTTTTGTCTTTATCACTAGATCGGTTGGTTGGTTGATTTGGGGTTTAAAGTCACTTTCTAGATTCTTTTACTAATATCATGACTTGCATGCATAATTGCATATGTACTGCTTGACTAGTCTGGATTTCCACCAGTTTTTATAGTGCTGGTTCACTTGGAATATCACGCCGCATATAGAACAATGATACCCTATTCACAGTATACTGAATCCGAGCTGGCCAGTCCTTGCTTTACCCCTCTAATGCTGAGCGCCAAGCAGAACAGGTACCCTCTTTTAACATATTTTTGTGTGTACGACACGACCGGGGATCGAACCCGCGACCTTCTGCACTCAGAGCTGACGCTCTAACCATTACGCCATGAAGCCGGCTTTTATAACTAGAACTATATTCTTCATCTCATGAATGAGCAACCTGTCAGGAACGTATATTAGACACCGTCGTGAAGTCGGCCACAACAGAAAGACAAACGGAGAAGATCATTATCAATGATTAATTTATTATGAGGTACCTCAGCTTCATACAGTGCTATTCCTCTAGAGACACATGATACACACGCCACACTCACCTCAATATACAGTGATGTAACTAGTCTTCCATGGTAACATACGTAACTGAACAACAATCGTCCAATGCCAGCAGGTAATTCTTTGTACAACAAGTGCCTTAATGTTTTAGCCCCAGTGAAAAGGACTTGCATTGGACATGGGATGACCTCTGACCCAGTCACGTGACCTCGTCTGGGTCGGAGGAAGCTGGGGGCAAAAGGGGGGTGGGGGAGTATCGAAATGGGCAGACACATACACAAAGTATTGTATAAATAATTTCAAATAAATAGCAGCCCCTATCTACCTATCTAAGATTTCTTACTTATTTACAACAAAGGCATATTTGTATTTACAGCAATTTCTTTTGAACACACTCCATTATACACAAGGATGAAACAATGAAAATTGAACTTTATGCAAATTAAATCATATATTCGGTTCAATGACTTCATACCAATAGATGTAATCATTGTCAACACTGAACAATTCGAGCCTATACTATACAGGCAGATTTTACATGCAGCATGTACAACACACAAGACATTTCATTGGTCAGTACCAATGTCAGGGGAGATAACTGTAAAGAGACTACTTTCCATAAGTTGCACCAGCTGACATCTGCATGTAATAACTCCAAAACGTTCTGCGGCCAAGGCAGCAGATAAATAAATAGAACTACAATCTACAAATATCAGCAATGATCGGTGTAATCTCGCATTCAATATTCAAGTTGGAAATCGTACGTAAATCATATGGGATGGGTCACATGACCAAAACTCTGCCGACTGATTGGCTCGACATGAAGTCGCTGACATTACCCATGCTAGTAGTGACATACGCGTTAACATGCACACATAGCTAGGTAGGCATGGCACCAGACTATTGTAGTTTCAGAGGAACACGAGCCCAGGTAGGCATGGCACCAGACTATTGTAGTTTCAGAGGAACACGAGCCCAGAGTCTGGACACTGCAGGCCCCAAGCCACGTCCAGTGCAAATATATCGACCTCTGGACAAATAAGTCGGCAGAAAATTGCAATGCCAGTCTCTGGGCAATTAGTTGCATATAATTTGCATGAATGAATTATTACATCATATCACACATTCCACATGCACAAGAATACATCTAGAACGCTGGCATCAGTTGGGAAGAATTCCAGCAGATATGAGTTACAGCTCTTCACATTATTTCTACTGAACACATCTAAGTGATTTTACGCAGCATCCTATAGTATTCGTATGATTTCCATTGGCAATTTGCCGTACAGTGATCGTTAGCGCATGCACGCAGACACAATCTCCATATCTTCTCTGCAGGGTTCGGGTTCGAACTCGGAACCAATGGTTACCATACACCCATTCGACAACACTAGCTCCTAGGCCTAGTCCTGTTTAGCACGTAATTTATATCATTTCAGTTCTGAAAGTTACCAAGATAAATATCATTCTGCCTTCTAAACTTGCATAGATAAGTCTGTCCACCAACTGTTCTTGTACGGAACACAAGGTTTGATTATACTTTTGATTATATATATATTTGATTAAATGCTCGAATGATGCATCGTTAATAGAAGTAGAGATACAACTTCCAAAGAAATGTTCTTCAGGAATGTAGCATGTGGGTACTTTGGACTGGCGAGTCGAGGAAGGAGGAATCGGGGAATGACTGGCAGGACGCTGTGGCCATGAGACGTGACCATCAGAAGAGGGCCTAGGTCGCAGAACAGAGACGTGACCATCAGACGAGGGCCTAGGTCGCAGAACAGAGACGTGACCATCAGACGAGGGCCTAGGTCACAAGACAGATGTGACCATCAAATGAGGGCCACAATACAGAAGGTGTGGTCACCAGATGGGAGCCTTGGCCACAAGACAGGAACTGTTCCCACCCAATAGCTGCAGCCACAAGACGGAAGCCATGACGTGTGGTTACCAGCTAGATGTTGTTACCAGACTGGAACTCTGACCACAAGACGGGAGCCATGGCCACCCACTAGCGGTGGAAGAGTTGCCAGACAGGAACGTCTAGACAGCGGTGACTATATATAGGTGAGTCTGGTGTAGTGACCTCACTCACACAGCCATCACTATGTGAAAATAGCTTTCTCCATATAATTATGCAATAATATTTACAACCGTCATTAATGTATATTAAGATATTAATGTTGATGAGTGCTAAATTGTCTTTCCCAGCCTAAGGATTGCTAGGATTGTGACTGAATCAATTCTAAAAATCATTCACAATGGTGATAGGTGTAGCTTTGTATGTATAGAAGTGAACATCCAGATAGTATTCGTTTCATCACTCGACCAACCCTAGGGTTGATGCCAATAGCCAATAGAATACTTTGTGTTTGACCTATGGACACCTTTCCAGACCTCTCTGTATCAAGCACAAGGTATTCTATTGGCTATTTTCATCATCCTAGGCTAGGGTTTGTTGAGTGATGAAACGAATACACTCAATGTTATTGACATAATAGGAAAGTACGTATTGATAATATATATATACTAATTTAAGTAGAGATTTATTTCTTCCATAGCATTTTGGAGATAGTGGGAGGAATAGTTAAAGGGAGCCATCAATGCTTGTGGATATTTTTCCTTGTCTCAGTTCTAAAATGGCTCTCGTATGATGACTTAGCAGTGGCCCAATCTGACAACCCGAATGAAGACATTTAAATATTGCACTGTTAATATTAGGAAAATAGATAAATACATTTGATTCGAAATATATGCATGCATACATCAGCTTCCTTATCAGGTACAAAAGATGTGGTTAACTGCCACCATTTATGTGTGCTCACAAACCTAACTGTGGAACCTTATTCATCCATGTTCTGAATGTGTATTCAAGTATTATGCCCAATATCGAGACATTCTTTTGTAAAATCACATATTCATGTTAAAAGTTCTCAGAACTATTAGCATGTAAAAGTACCGAAGGTGATAAAATATCTTGGCTCTTAAAAGCATGATGGAAAATTTCATTGGTGAATCCATCTGTTGACAATGCAATGGGAGGTAACTCATACTTAGCCACATTGAGGACCTTTAGTAATTCCCTGAGGTGAACTAACGGTTCCACTAACACAAAACCTCAAAGCCATTAATGTCAATAATAAAATATAATATGGCTAAGCCAGACACTAATGTATGAAGAAATTGTCATCAAACTATAAATACGATAGCGAACTTGGAGGATTTCATAAAAATTAATCGACATATATATATATAAACTGACTGATCACACAGAAAATATACAGGGTAAATGCACCTCACTGAAACATTTTGTGAGCAGATCGTAGGCAAATACATGATGACAATTTAGTAGACAACTAAACAATTATGTACAAAGTATATTTCATATACGTAATGTTAAATCACTTCTCCAGTCTTAACTACGACTTAATGACTTAATGGACATAAATATAGTAGTTCATCTTTGGGAACAGTTTCACGGGATAATTATATTACTATATATTTTCGACTTGCACACACAAGTAATAATAATACAGTAGTAACTATACGATAATGTTATGAAACTGGAACATCATTGAAAACTATTAAAATATGTAATATGGCTACATTTCAATTGTTGAACCTTACATATTTAATGTGACTCGTAAATAAAATAAATCTATTGAATTTTGTCCTGATCAAGTCTTGTGTTATTTTGGAAACAACTCTTTGAGTGACCAATGTTTAACTGATTAAAAGATCTTTCAATGTTTTAATCGATATATATTGCAGAATACAGCAAGGTCTGAAGTCAGATTTTGTAGTGACAGCTATCACATACAATGAAACTGAGAAGGAAACAAAAGGAAAGTTGACAGCAAAACATATAGCACTTTGGTGTATTTGATATTTTCTGAACATTAAGATTTTAATGACAACTCGGTTTCCCCCAATGAAAAATTAGTAAAAAATATAAATACTAGACATCAGAAACTACGGAAATCAGATCCAAAAGTTACCAGAAGAATGAAAATGTTGTAATAACCTTTGTGTTGTAATGAATAATGCATGCATTAAGTTAACAACATTATTGTCAAGGGAAAACATTGTTGGCTATCAAGTCTAATATTAACAGGCTGTTACATAATGCTGGATACACGTCTTCTACTTTTTGACTGCATAAAATGGCTTGGGACCTAGTCTCAGAGGCTGTGATTTGATTCCGCCGTCGTTGATGGCCGTGGCAGTGGAGCTCGGTATCTCCAGACTGAACCGGTAGCTGGCGGGAGACGGAGAATCGGCCGCAGGTTTGACCTGACCGTGAGCCGGGGAGACGCTTCGCACTCGGGTCCGCGTCGACCTTGGCTTGACGGGGGGCGACCGCTTCTCCTCCTTCCCGTGGAGGTAGCTCGGACTCGGACACGGACCGGGGATCTGACTCGGAGTCGTCTCCTCCAGGTTCTGCTGCCGTTCGAAGTAGTCCCGGAGCTCCTTGATGCTCCCTCTCCTCTGGAGGCCGGAGCCGGAACCCTCCTGGGCGTTGTCCTCGCTCTTCCGTCGGGGCAGGCAGGACCGGTGCTCTATCAACTCCCGCGCTCTGTTGGCGTCCTTCAGTACCGAGTCTCCGGCGGTGTGGTCGCTGCACCGACTGTGAAAGGAGCCGTCCAGATAGTGAGACCCCTCCGACTCTGACGTGGAGGACTCGCTCTGTGTCCTCCCTCGGGAGCCGCTCCGGTACCGCGGAGGTTTGCTGAAGCTGCTGTACTTCTCCTTCTTCCTTGCCCGGTACTCTCGAGCTACTTCTGCTGGAGACGCAGGTGCTGGAAGCTCGCCGGGAGATCTCTCGTACACCTTCTGCCGGTTCGGCGTCGGGCTGCGCGAGGTCATTGCGTTCTCCTTGTCGGATCCCGTCCCGTTGCGCTTCATCCTTTCACGCGATCTCGACCTCCGGGTCAGATTTGAGTGGACGAGACGGGGAGACGGTGCGGACTCCTCATCATCCGTGTCCATGTCCCGGTCTAACGTCCTCAAAGCACTGGAAGGCAAGGACATCGACAGCTGATTCTCTTCGTTTGTGAATGAGGTAGGACTGGAACTATCGGCCAGGTTTTGATCCGATCCCTTCTCGAAGAGATCTACTAATGACTGCATCTTATGACTTCTTTTCACTCGCAGGGAACCCGTGTTGTAGGAACCGGAATCCTCAGAGTCGCAGCCAGCAGGACTGAAAGTATCGTGGCGGTCAGCAGCCAACTGGAGCACGGACTCGTCCAGTGACGAACGGCTCCCGACCATATCCTCGAAGTGTTTGGTGGAAACCGACACTGATTTCGTTTGGAGAGGTTTGTGGAATTGCACCATCTCCCCTTCTTCAATCATAACAACGTCCGGTTCGGGAGTGAAACGAGACCTCCGGGCTTTTCTAAATGAGTCGACATCCGAGAACACGTCGTCCTCCTGACTTGACAGACCTGAAGGATCTGCATCTGACGGTCCGGTACTCGACAGATCGGGAGTGGCAGAGTCCGATGTGTCGTCCACTCCTTCGGCCAGCTGTCGCGGAGGATGTGGAACCTTTTTAGCGCGCACTATGTTCTTCCTCATTTCTGGATTTCGTTCTATCACCAACTTAGCATCGCCTCGCTGCGAGGTGATTTCCTTCACTATGACAGTCCTTGAGATGTTGTCCTGACCGAAAGTACCATTCGCGTTTTGTTTTCTTTCCATTCTCCTCATTGTGGGTCGTTTAACCTCCACCTGTTCCTGGTTTGGAGGTGCGACGTCATGAATACCTCGGGGTGAGGGAGAACAGCGAGCAGGGACAGTGGGGACAGTCACGGTCCCTCCGCACAGAGGTGGCATGTCATCGTACTCAGATGAAATTCTATGCTGTCGTTTTTTGGGCACAGGAATCGACTTCCTCTCACGTTTCACAGGAATTCGACTCTGCGGTCCAGATGCTTTTGACATGAGCAACTCCTTCCCAGAATTGAGAACATTTTCAAACACCTCGGGTTCCACGTGGCCGTAACCCTCTGATCGCGTCATGTTAGTTTCTGTCCTGGACGACTCGTACCTGTGCTCAACGCATCCGGAACTTCCTCCCGAGTTTGTCGAGATCGTCACGGAAGTCTCCACCTCCATTCTCTCGGCGGTATGGACAGTGGCTGGGTTGGGATTAAGCGTGAAAGTCACTGTGGTTTCGGGAGACGGACAGATACGCGCACACGCCGGAGGATGACATTCTGACAGGACGCCGGTGTCTACGCTGTAGGAGACTGTTCGTGGCGACACTTCCCCGGGGTCTGACCTCACGCTGGTGTAACTATTGCACATATCCACGTCCATGGACTCGCTGCTCCTGCTCGCTCCGCACTCTGGGCGCGGCGCTCTCTGGTGGAGCCTCCTGTTGGCGTCGTTCCTAGGGAAAGTCCTGGAGGAATAGCACTCCTCCGCGACGCCGGTTCCGCACGACCTCTCGGCCAGCCTGGTCTCCGTGGTGGACCTCGTGATGGTGGGCTTCTCCAGCGTGACGGTGTCGTGTACCACGTGGACCTCGGGTTGCGGTGGGGAGAACTGGAAGTGGCTCGGTGGAATACTGGCCAGGTAGTTGATGCTGGGAGATCGCGGACTACCCGGGGACTGGAGGTGGCCACCTTGAGGACTGGTGCAACTGTGCGGGGAGTAATGTTGCTGTTGGCTAGATGCAGGACTAGTCTGGCTAGGCGAGGTGTAAAGATGTTGCGGATGGCTAGTTTGAGGACTAGTCTGGCTAGGCGAAGAGTAATGATGTTGCGGATGGCTAGTTTGAGGACTAGTCTGGCTAGGAGAGGAGTAATGATGTTGCGGATGGCTAGTTTGAGGACTAGTCTGGCTAGGCGAGGAGTAATGATGATGTTGCGGACGACTAGTTTGAGGACTAGTCTGGCTAGGCGAGGAGTAATGATGATGTTGCTGATGACTGCTAACAGGACTGGCCTGCTGAGTATTGTGTCTAGGCGTGGGAGACGGATAACCATCAGGCTGAGGAGGACCATGAGAAGCACCTGTGACGTAGAAGTCTCCGGGAAGAACCAGCCGATCTCCGCCTGGCATAAACCTCAGGTCCTGACTCCCGCCTCTGTACTCCAGGTTCTGTGACACATTGGGAGAGAAGCCTGGACTCAGGAGAGGACTGTTCTCTGTGTTGGGCGTCCAGGGACTGCCTCTGCCCTGCGACCGCGCCGTGGGAGTTCCCTGGCCGCTGCTGCTGCTGTCGGAGAAGATGGGGCTGTCTCTCCACGTGACGGGGTCGGCGTCGACGATGTCCGTCTCCCTCACGTTGGGAGAGTAGTAACCCGGGAGACTCGTGTTGCTGAGCCGCGACGCCATTACGGGGCCTGACTGGGAAATCTGACCCTCGGAGAAACTTTGAGGAAGTCCTGCAGTAGAAACAGGCTGGGGAGACCGGTGGCACACATACTCGATACTCACATCACTGTTCTCGGATTCTGAACTCGAGGAGGTTTCTGATTCGGACTCGGAGGTTGATGAAGCCTCCTGGGCGTTAATGTCTGCTCCATGTGAGCCACGACTCGTAGCCGACACAGACTCACTTTGGATTTTAACTGGAGCACGTAAGATCCTAGGGGAAGCTACAATTTTCAAGTCAGCTGGTCTATCAACAAACGTCTGTTTTCGGTTATTATTTGATTCACTGAACGTATGTACCCCGCCACTACCACTTCCTATGTGTGGTCGGTCACTGGCAGGTCTTTCACAGTAAGCACCAGGAGGTGCAGGATTCACATTACCAGACACCATTTCAATTTGATCTACCGGCGAAAATCTCATAACTGACTGAACACCATTGTCCGTGTGTTCTGCTCGGTATTTCGCAGTCCGTGTTCTATCTATCCTGGCATAGTCCGGAATATCAGGGAAGTCAGTTTCCTTTGGATTAGTAGGAGTTAACAGGTCTTCTGATATATGCAGAGGGGGGAGATCGTCGACAGGGCTCTCGTGTCTGTGGTAGCCCTCATCCTCCAACTCGATAGCACGATCTACGTTCTTCTTGAAAGCATTGTCAATCTGCATGTTGATTTCCTTGAGAGTCCGACTGAGAGGAGAGTCCGTCAGGCTGTCCAGTGAAGCACTCCTCCGACGTCGGTGGTCGCCCATCGGACTGTCGTCGCACAGACTCAGGTTAAAACTGTCCACGGATTGCGACAACTCGCTGATCGTCACGGACGAAAGCAGATCGGACTGACTGCCGACATTCACGTTCTCCAACGACTTGGCGATGTCGGAAGGAACACTGAGACACTTGGACATCTTGGGATGACCTCGACTTTGCTGCATCTGCTGCAAGTTCTTCTCCATTTCGATTATTTCACTGTCTATATTACGCGGAGACCCTGGCGAGCGAATCTCCTTCGATTCATGCCGACCGATCTCGACGAATTCCGCGGGTCTATTCGGAAGGTGTTCGGTTTTAACTTGAACCGGAGGAGCGTGTTTCTCCCCGATCACTGAGTAGATCTCGGGACTCCTGACACTGCCCTGTGGAGGCGAGGGAATGGTCTCGTACACGCCGTACTGCATCCCGGCCGACGTCAGCTTGTTGTCCAGCTGGTCGATCAGCTCACTCATGCTGGAAGGAGACCCCATCACCAGACTCTCTTTGGACTTAGGCCCACGGTGGGACTCCTCGTCGGAGAGGATCTCGGCGTAGTCGTGGTGCCGCGAGTAGAAGTACTGCGTGATGATCGGCTCGTTCTTCTCGTCGGCTGCGTCCTTCCCGCCCGCCGAGTCGCTGCGACCTTTCCGTCGTGACCCGGGACTCCTCGGGAGCTGCACGGTGAGAATGTCTTCCTCACTGGAACCGAAGCTCATGTTCTTCTCCACGTTAGCCTTCGGCTTCTTCCTCCCGATCGGCGGCATCTTGGCGCAGCGTTTCTGAGGACTGACCTCCTCCCCAGACCTCGGAGGCTTCCCGGCGCCGTTTTGGAGAGGCTCGCGCTTCATGACTTGGGCGTAGTCGCCGGAGAGGTTGCCGAACCAGCTGTCCGCCTTCTCGTCCTCGTCGCTGGTTCCAGAGGAGTACGGTTCCTCGGACCGACCCATCTCCAGGTGAGATCTTTCCAGAGCCGGGTGAGACGAGGTCTTGTGCTGAGACGAAACTTTGCGGTTCTCGCTGGAACTGCGGTCGTTGCGAGGGGTGTTTGGGGCGGACGGTGTGCGACGATGCAAAGCCTTCCTCTTGGAATCTCCTCGAACAAACGACTGCTGTCTCTCGGGCTCTCCGCGCTTCTCTGACCTTGACCTTCGACCGGTCTGCTGCAGCTCAGGACCCCTTTCTGAAAAAGACACCAAAACATTGATATAAGAAATATACTTATTATTATTATTTTTATTAATTGTTTTTCAAAACTTATTACTGAAATAATACAATTATATTAAAAAAAATATTTTAATTGTTTTTCTTTTAAATTATTATGATTAATTATTAGTAAATTACTATTTGCTGTTTTTGTTCCGTTTATTTAAGTTTGATCTACTCACCATGAGGTTCAACAGACAAATCAACGTCTATGGGCACCTCACGCCCTCCATTGAGGTTGTCGAGGTTGCGCTGGTGTAAGATGGCAGTGGCGTCCGACGATAGAGATCGCTTATGGTGAGGGGAGTGATGAGACTTTTCCTCTGTGAAATATAAAAATAATTCAAGATAAATATTGGTACAGTGCAATAGCATATTTCTTGGTAATAATAATAATTTGTTGTAAATTTATTTAAAAGCAATCAACATTCTAGATTAAACGTTCTAGAGCAACTCCATTTCAGATTACAGCAAAAGTAGCAAATATATCAGGGCTGAGGATCGAGGATCTTTAAACCACCGGTTTAACAAGAATGAGTGAGTGAATATGTAGTCAATATGCGTCAACATTTCTGATTTCCGACATAGGTATAAAAATGCAAGTTGGAATAGATGACTATATCTGGGGGAATTGCGAGAACTATTCAAATGTGTTTTAGAAGTAATTATCAAAATACAAAACTTAAACATCCCCTTAAACTATCAGAAGATGAAAGTAAATTATCATTAATAAATTATACTGATGGGAATAATATTTATATGAAAGGAGCTTCCGAAAATCTTTATCTTGAAAATATAGACTTGCTTTTGTTGATGGGAGTTAAATCAAATAGGAGTAATTGGTTATGAACCGTGTCTGTGACTACTACCTCCCGGACATTCCGAGTCGGCGTTGACGTACCTCCGTAAACGTTGACCACCATGAGGTTATCGGGCATCTTGGAACTCCTGCTAGAACTCCTGTTAGAGGAGCTGGCCAGGGACAGCAGTGACTCGGCACTCTTGGCCGTCCGCAGCCGCTTCTTCCAGTTGTGTACGTCCTCCTCCGTCAGAGCCTTCGCCGGCATCGACCCTCCGCCCAGACTCACCGTGTCTGCAGACAAACAAGAGAAGTAAGATCTGGGCTCCAGACTAACATTTTGAGTTACAGGGCAAGTTGTAAAGGCACCAAAGCATCTATATGTTAAGAAATAGGTTGCCCGCAGAGCAATTTAACTTGCCCCTGTACGTCGGGCATACCTTAGTCCACAGCCCTTAAGATCATGAGGCCCTGGCTTAGATGAATAAGAGGAAAGTAGCATGAAACTCTTGAGTCGAGTCCACTAGCGAAGACGCACCTAGTTCTTTACTGCTTCCCTGTAAGCTGGGTTTCCTGGACTTCTTTATACTGCCTGACCGCGGCTTGGAGAAGAACGACTTCCAGCCGCTGACCGGCGACTTCTTGTTGCCCTTGGAGGCCGTCTCCTTCACGGTGTTCGCCTTTTTCCTAGAACAAAACACAAAAATACACACGGATTAAAAGAGAGATTGTCAAGAAATAATATCGGAGATTGTTTGAATTTAGGCTTTAAACAAGGCTTCACGGACTGAACTATATTTCAATAAGAAGAGCTGCGTTACATAGTGTAGTGTAGCATAGTGTAGTGTAACATAGCATAGTGTAGTGTAGCACAATGTAGCATAGCATAATGTAGTGTAGCATAATGTAGTGTAGCATAGCATAGTGTAGGATAGCGTAGTGTAGCACAATGTAGTGTAGCATAGCATAGTGTAGTGTAGCATAGTGTAGTGTAGCATAGTGTAGTGTAGCATAGCATAGTGTAGCGTAGGATAGCATATTGTAGTGTAGCATATTGTAGTGTAGTGTAGCATAATGTAGTGTAGCATAGCATAGTGTAGTGTAATGTAGTGTACTAGCATAGTGTAGTGTAGTGTGTAGTGTAGTGTAATGTAGCATAGCGTAGTGTAGTGTAGTGTAGTGTAGTGTAGTGTAGCATAGTGTAGTGTAATGTAGTGTACTAGCATAATGTAATGTAGTGTAGTGTAGCGTAGCGTAGTGTAGCGCAGCACAGTTTTTGTTTTTGTTTTTTTTTGTAATGGGGTTTATAGTCGCTTTCTAGAATCTTTCACTAACATCACGACTTGTCAGTTTAG
>JAUTBQ010150255.1:0-14121 GCA_032361185.1 Lepetodrilus ovalis | reverse complement strand
ATAAAACATGTCTCCCTCGGGTTTGGTCGAAAATGTAAACACTCGGTTTCGGGAAAACCCTCGGCCCTTCGGGCCTCTGGTTTGTCCCTCTACCTCGTGTTTACATTTTCGACCAAACCCTCGGATCCATGTTTTATCCTATACATAGTGACATGTTTTAATATTTAAGGCGAATGCTATCATGTAAATACTGTTCACATGTCAATTTGATTGCAAAATTAAATAAGTATCTTAAACATTAGATGTCACGTTTCTGATAACAAACTACAGTAAGCATGAAGGATGGATGAAGGATGGATGAAGGAAGCATGAAGGATGGATGAAGCACTCACCAAGAACGGCTGTGAGATGAAGATACAGAACATGAAGCTGAAGTACAGAGATTGCAGCCACAGGGTACTCTTGGTCTTCCCAAACCTGCAATAGATGATACACAGAATGATACACAGACATGATACACAGAATGATTGATTGATTTAACGCTTTATGTCACTATGGGAATATTTCACCCCTACAACACACGTAAACACACTGACAAGCCTCAGATGACGGCCGCACCCACCTGAATCCGTACAGAATGGTGACCGTGGCACAGAAGACGGAGATGACGACACACAGAAACCAGGCCAGGTATCGGCACCACGACGGCAGGAAGACACGGTGACTCGTGTGCAGCATGTGCTGCTCTGTAAGTAGAAAATATGTACAAACTATAGCACAGATCACACTACTCACACACAACTATAGCACAGATCACATTACTCACACACAACTATGGCTATTTTCAAGAATAGGATAATGCATCTTTCCAAAAACTGAAAGACTATGAAAGTAGTGTTCATAACACAAATAGTAAAATAATTAAAAAAGAATTTGTCGCAAATGGGTGAAATATTCCGGCAGCGATGTCAAATTCCATATTCACTCACTCACTCATTCATTCACTCACTCTTAAGCAATGTTTTAAATCAATCTAAATGAACAAATTCTGGTCTGTTCTCTTGAAGGATCATAGTGCTACATGAGTGTTATAGTGCTACATGAGTCATGGTGCTACAGGAGTGTTATAGTGCTGTGATTGTTCTGTGGTATAGGACACAGGCTATTAAACAACAGAATAGTGTCACTACTACATGTAGTCCAGAGCTAAACCTTCTTCTGATGTCTGATGTCACTCACCTCTCTGATGCATCACATGACACCTGTGAGGGTGTGCATGCGTCTGTGTGTGCGTCTGTGTATGCGTCTGTGTGTGCGCCAGGGCTGGAGAAGACTTGGACTGTGTTGGGGATCGAGTCCCCGGGCTGTGCGGACACCCCTGGGGGTGAGGGTCGTCGGTGGGCGTGGCCTGGATCCGGTTCCTGTCCCCAGCTCCCTGCGAGTACGCTTGGCTCTGCGAGTCCTCGAACCCACTGGACGCCATGTCTGTCTCCTCCTCTGGAAGAGCAGATCAGAATTACAATTCAATACCAATATGATAACATAATTACATACAAGTTGGTTAATAACACCAATATGGTGGTCTGGTGTATAACGGCTAATAACGGCTAATAACGGCTGGTGTATATTTCCTCCTCTGACTGCCAGACAGGATGCCGTACCTTTCCGGAGGGTGTGGAGAACGGGAGGCGAGGGCAGTGTCGGGGACTGGGGGGCAGACGTCTGGCTGCTCTGTTTGACCACGTCCGATGTGGAGTGGACGGCCTGCTCTCGCTTCAGCCACTGTTTCTGAGCCCAGTCCTGGATGTTCTGCCAGTTGAGAATGGACTGGTCCAGCAGGGAGTATGTCATAATGGGCTGGACCGACTCCTCATGGGCGTCGGCTGATTGTTCCTCGTGAGGCTTCCCACTTCCGTACTCTTCGTCGGGCTCGGACCCTGGGTACCGCACCTACAGCACAGACAAAGTATCGTGAGTGTTACCATCACTGTCAATGAATCACCAGGATATCGCAGACCATGTAATATTTAAAGTAACTCCAGCTACACAACAGGACGAGAGCTTGTAAACTGCTTCACTGAGTCTACACATGATTGAAGCACTCATAAAATATAGGTATGTTTTTTTTTGCAATGAAGTGTTGACGACTACATACCTTGCTGCGCCTGAAAAGCAGAGTGAGGAGGAGGTAGAGCGGGACGATGACGGCACAGATGATACCGCCGACTGCCAGGTTCTGCCACGAGATGTCCAGCAGACCAAACTCTCCGCGAACCTGTGGGCACAACAACAGTCTTAACGCTCAAACATCTTGTTTACAGAAGAGTTTGAATGCAATTTGTAATGGGAAATGATCGCTAGAACTACTCTACAGCACTAACTGATGGCCTCTAAGAGAACAGCTAGACCTCCTCTACAGCACTGACCTCGAGGTTGTCCTTGTACCACATGGCGTTGAGACACATGTAGGCCATCAGCAGCGTCACACAGCACGTCAGTCGCTGGGCACGGGTAAAGCGGCTGTAGGAGGGGCGGGTCAGCAGCGACGCCCACAGGTGGAAGTCCGCCATGTACTGAGTGCCCTTGGCCCAGAACACCTGTAGAGGGGAGAGTCATAGAGTGAGCATGTGATTAGAGTGAGCATGTGATTAGATGTGGAATAGGAACATTTGTGTTTACACACTCAGTACAGACAGGTATGTACTGGGTGTAGAGTAACTGGCAATATATTGATTACCCAACATCAATTCATGTTCCCCTATACAGTGGAAGATTGCAATATATAAATGTTCTAACTTTAAACCATCCTGGCATAGATTTGTAAATACATTAGCGATAAACGTCCAACGTTTGAACCATTCTCCATTGCAACAACCATTCCTCCTGGGGTAAACTGACACGAGGTAAATAATCTGTAAAGCTTCTCCAATACCCCGGTACCCCGTGAACATGAGGAGAGCCTCGTACCGTAGAGAAGGCGATGTGACCGCCCAGCTCCAGGATCTCACGCTCCACTTTGCCGTCCTCCTCCTCCACCGCGAACCACTTCTCACACAGGAAGTAGTACACATGACCTGTCAACACCAGGCAGTAATGGTGTCGTTAATATACTGTTCAGTAGGCTGCTGCATTTCATGACAGAAAATAGCGGGTATCAAAATATTAGCACACTATCAAAATATACTGGTTACAGTTTCCTAATGTATGACATATTTACAAATGTAATTAGTAGTAGTTATTCACCTGTAACTAGTACTAATTATTCACCTGTAACTAGGACTAATTATTCACCTGTAACTTGGACTAATTATTCACCTGTAACTTAGTACTAATTATTCACCTGTAACTAGGACTAATTATTCACCTGTAACGAGGTCTGTGACCAGGACACGACTGAGGTACCAGCTGGGCGAGGGACCAGAGTTGTTGTGCCACAACTGAACTTTCCGTAGTTTGCCCAGGCTGTCAGGATGCCTGCAATACACAACACAATGATAGAACACATTCAAGGCCAGTCCAATACAGAAACAACTTCATAAACACTTTAAGACACCAATACTTTAGGAAGTGCTATATAATGGAGGGAAATCTCACTTACGTCATCACAAACTTGTCACGTGAGTTCCTTTCAAACAACGGCCGACTATCTTCACTGATGAGCTCTCTTGTCTCTGACATTCCCTCCTCACCGTGGATGATCAGGCTTATCTACAAGAATCAACATGCATTTGTTAGTACAATGAGCAACGGTATTAGTAATTCTAACTTCAATTAAAATTTTCAAGAAGTCACAGACATTCTCAGACATTTCCCAGATATTCTCAGACAAGTCAGATCGTACCTTTGCAGTGCTGCCAGCTCCCATCCTGAATCCCGTTTCTACGGTGACCTCGTACTGCTGCTTGTCAGCACCACCGTTGTCCTTAAGGTAGACAACTCCGCCCTTGGTCTGGTCGTGACAGTCCGCCTGACGACACAGTGCCAGGAGGATGAAGTAGAGACAGAACACCAGCGACACCAGGATGATCGACACAGGGTTCTGGTGCAGGCTGAAAGCAACAGGAAACAGTCGGTGTTAATGTGTCCTTGATGATTACATACTGGCAACAACAGAAGTGTATCACATACTGCTGGACACCACAACATTATACTCACTTGAAGAAGCTCTCCACACTGATGAAGCTGAGATCGTTTGGGACGAGTTCAAAGTGTCCTCCAAAGACGGTCAGATGATTGCATCTGTATAACGGAGAGGAACACACGTGATACATAGTGACACACTTGGTGGTATGCATGGCGGGCATTGAGTGGGCTGTAAAGCATGGCCGATTATTGGCATCTTCTGGTTGGTGGAAGAACCGACATTCATAATTGATGTCGAAGTTATTGACATAACTATAAATGTCCTAGAAACGTACAGGAAAGAACTAAAATGTTGATTTTCCCAAATTATTCATTAAGCTTTCCCCCTCTATCATGACGTGACTTTGCGTGTCTTAGTACCTGCACTGTAGTTTGTCGGCGGTGGACTCATCAGTGACCCGGCAACCCTGCGGACTCCACCTGCCGTGGTATTGGTCCCAGTACAGACAGTTTCCTAGCCACAGTGAGAACGTGTACTTCCTGGACAGGACCTGGCCGTCCCGATGACGTCCTGCGTTGTACTGCGAGTCCACTATTCCAATGTGGTACATGCCGCTATCTGCAACACCAGGACTTACATACAGACAGGAGACTTAACACCAGGACTTACAGACAGGATACTTAACACCAGGACTTATATACAGACAGGATACTTAACACCAGGACTTATATACAGACAGGAGACTTAACACCAGGACTTATATACAGACAGGATACTTAACACCAGGGCTTACATACAGACAGGATACTTAACACCAGGACTTACATACAGACAGGAGACTTAACACCAGGACTTACATACAGACAGGAGATTTCATACACAGAAGAAAGTCAAACTTGGATCATAACTTACTTTAAATCATAAAATATTAATGAGCATAACACTTTAACCAATTTACCGAGTTACTTTTAGAAGTTAACATTTAATTCGCTAATATTTTTAAAAGAGCACTTCGTAGATTTTATGATGCTAATATAGGTCGATAATCCACCTGACGCAAAAGTTTAATGACGCTAACATCTTATGATTTACAGTATATCTTTTTGAAATGTCAAAAAAATCGAGGAAATTATTCATAAAACGATAAAATGAGGGCCAATTCTGAAATGAAGGGAGATAAGCCACAGGTAGAAGTACCCACCATTGAAGGCGCCTGTAGGTAGGAATATCTTGAGAGTGTTCTCGTTCACTGGGAAGTCTCGTCTCAAGTAGTAGTGCTGAGGGTTCGGCAACGAATGGTATCTGTAAATAAATTAAATTATAATTAACAATCAAATATATTGCATATGCTTGGAGGATTAGATGTAATATGATGAGGTACCTGACGCATGGTATAATTGTAGTCAGAAACAGTTTGGCTAAAATTTTATGGCGGATATTCTTTAATGGACTCCTGTTTTTGAGTTTCGATGGAGGAAATGTCCTGTAGAGAAAGTCCTGCAGATCCGCCAGCTGTAGATTTGCTGTCCATTGAATACACCTGAAACTTTGCTCACCTTGAATCATCAGGTTTGAGTCAAAATTTCAGGCACACCCAACAAACATATCAGAGGAGACAACTCCGGATGCAGAAAGCACATCAAGGGAGATAATAATGTGGATAGACAAACGTTCATGAACATTATTGAATTTAATGTCTTTAATTTGTGAAATGTTTTTATTCATACAGCCAGCTCGTTGAACTTTTGACACCCTTGGATATCCAACTAACGTAAAATAATTCTGTAAATTAAATTCTCTAATACTGGGAACAATTCATACTGTCAAGATTGAAGTGCAAGCATCATAAACCAGCAATACACATTACTACAGGGACATATTGATGCCTGTCAATGGTAGCCCTACCATCATGCAATACACATCACAGTGGTATGCAAATTAAAATGAAGCAGTCCAGAAACAAGAACATGATCTAATGATGACACACATGATTCTGATAATGTCTGAATATCCAATGGCAAATCTCGTCATGGATCATATTTATGTTGAACTATCTGTTTGACAATCAGACACCAATTGAAGTTCACAGAAAGGAATGTGTGGGAGTTACCACAAGTTATAAAGGCGATAAAATATCAATTTCAAACTACGAATCATTGGAACTCAGGGACTGATGAAATCAGAAGCCAATAAATTATTCAACAATATCATAATTGACTTTTATCCCCATGAAACATATATACCATTGTACATTTAGGTTGTATGAAGTGAACCAATTACTAGACTATTTCTTGAAAGTCCCATATGATGTGCTCAGGTTTATTAATAAATAAACAAAGTATAGAACAAGATGCACATTAATGAATACCATAGTAGTACTTACAGTCATTAATATTGCCAGAAGCTTTTTGTCTTCTGTACTTTATTCTAATACTTTCCATTAAAGTTAGCACACAGCATGGCTTAGCACAGTAAATTCGAATTACAATATGGAGGTTTTGAGTACAAGATGGAGGTCATAGGATGGAGGTCATTACAGGATGGAGGGTTAGCATGCAGGATGGAAGGTTAGCATACAGGATGGCTTAGGACAATAAATTTGAATTACAAGATGGAGGTCATGAGTACAGGATGGAGGTCATTACAGGATGGAGGGTTAGCATACAGGATGGAAGGTTAGCATACAGGATGGCTTAGGAAAATAAATTTGAATTACAAGATGGAGGTCATGAGTACAGGATGGAGGTCATTACAGGATGGAGTTTTAGTATTCATGATGGAGGTTATTACAGGATGGAGGTCATTACAGGATGGAGGTTATTACAGGATGGAGTGTTAGCATTCATGATGGAGGTTATTATAGGATGGAGGTCATTACAGGATGGAGTGTTAGCATTCATGATGGAGGTCATTACAGGATGGAGTGTTAGCATTCATGATGGAGGTTATTACAGGATGGAGGTGATTACAGGATGGAGGGTTACGTACCCGATGAGGATGGAGATGGGGAAGGATCGGCCGGCCACAGGTTCTAGCTGGACTGACATGTGCAGGGGGAGGTCCATGGAGTTCTGGCTCAGGTTGAACTGGTGAACGTTCATGTGCTGCTTCTCCAGAATGTGCTGGCTGTACACTGGCACCTAGAACAGAACAGAACGGAACATGATGACTACATACTGTCAACTGGAACCAGACAAATACACAACAGATCAGTACATACACCAGTTGCCTGTATAATAATATATCTCATCAACTGATAATATAGTAGTCTATGTTGATAGCAAGCTGAATATTCTTGGAACATCAAATAAAATACATGTACCTACTCAAACTGTGAAACACACCTGATCAAGTTTCCTACTATGTAAATCTACAAAGAACATAGCCTGCTAATGTATGACAGAAGTACAGAACATGACACCAACAAATAACACAAAATGATATACACGTAGGTAAAATCTGAGTAATTACCATGGTAACCGCCTGACGTGGGTATATCTGGCAGATGCACCTGAAACTTTGCTCACCTTCTTATCCTTAGGCTTGAGCCAAAATCTAAGGCACATCTGACAAACATCAAGAATCTAAGGCACAATGGACAAGCATTGAACATCTAAGGAATGCTTGATGAACTATGACAATCTAAGGAACACCTGATGAATGATGGAAATGAAAAGGAATGTGTGATTTACTATAGGAATCTAAGGGACACCTGATGATGTATAGGTATCCAAGGAACACCAGACAAATGATGGAATCAAAAGGAATGTCTGATAAAAAAAGAAGAACTTAAGGAACACCTGATTAATTACAAGAACCTTTAAGCAACATCGGATGATGCAAAGGAACCAAAGTAACATCCAATGAACTATAATAATCTAAGTAACTGAACCATAAGAACCCAAGGAACACCTCATGAAATACCTGTTACTTGATCAATTACAAGAATTGAAGGAACGTCTGTTGGTGTATATAAATGTAAGGAAGACTTAATGAAAAGAAACACTCTAAGGAACACCAGATGAACTAAAATATTCGAATGAACATCTGATGAACAAAACGATTCTAAGGAACACCAGATGAACTAAAAGATTCTAAGGAACACCTGATGAACTAAAAAACTCTAAGGTGAGTGAATGTGGAATTTAACATCACTGCGGTAATCTTTCACCCATTTGCAACCAAAGACTGTAAGGAACAACAGATGAACTAAAATATTCTAAGGAGCACCTGATAAATTAAGAGATTATAAGGAACACCTGATGAACTAAGAGATTTAAAGGAACACCTGATGAACTATGAGATTCTTAGGAACACCAGATGAACATTCTAAGGAACATCAGATGAACTAAAAGATTCTAAGGAACACCTGATGAACAAGTCTTCTGTGCACATCCAAGGAACATCTAAAGTAATCGGCAGTATAGTGAGGATATGAACCAAACTTCTATCTTAGTTATCAGGATAGATGCTGCCACAGGTTCTACCATTAGTCTATTGTCGTCTCTAAGCAACTTCTATTTCCTTCCGGATGTTCTGATACCTCCCGGTTCTCACCTGCATCTCCTGGCGTGGGATCTCGATGTGGACCTCCTGATTGGCCGGCAGATTGGCCACGGTTATGTTCTCCCCGTCACACGAGTAGAGGTTGAGAGCCACGACCTGCGTCTGGACCTGAAAGAGTGGACGCCATGAATCACCACGGAGGAGGCCAAGGTTACAGTGGAATGTGTGTTTAATGGTGTAGATTCTAGATTGCATAAGATGACAACCCTAGTAGGGCATCGAACAACACATGCTTGTGAGAAATGTAGCAAATAAACTTGATGAAATTATAGTCACCAAATAAATAAATCAAATACACAGAAATGTCAAAGGTTAGATAAGCATCACAGCAGCTGGACATAAATTGGTACATTACTTTTTGAGAAGATATCTGTTGCGGATATTTGTCCACATATCTCTATAACACTATTTTTTAGGAATGGGTATAGTATATGAATAGTAATAGTATGTGAAAAGTTGAAACATTTCCTCATCATGAGTACAAATTTACAAGAAAGTGGGTTTCAGCTATGGTAAACATGAAAAGTCTATGGCGGAAGATGAGTTGATTATTGAATGTTCCAAACGCTAATGACAAGATTGACTTTTCTCACTTTAGCCAACATCCATATTGATATATCATCAATTTTCTAACTTGAATCACACCATGTTTTTACGGATAACAAAAACTCCCAAATTGAGAGGAAATTATATGGGGATATAGCCTCCAAATTGCAAAATGTAGCATGAACCAGCCATATTAATGACTGCATTAAAACAAAATCAATTCCCAATATCCTGCAGTTTCCTGAGTCCTTGGCTTGCTTACCTTCCAGATGTTGTTGGGGTGATGTGAGAATGGATTCTTCTTGAAGGAAGTCATGTGAGCCTGAAAGCACCCAGTGTTCCCTGATGGCGATGCTTCGCGAGAACTGCTTCTCCTGGCAGCCTGGGTGATGCTGGCCATGTTGGGTGGAAGTTTAAATGCTGCGCCATTGATCTGAATGGTGGCGGCCGTATCGGGAACGTAGTGCGACCCGATCACGGACACAAACTTAGCTGACCGCTGAATGGGAGTCTCGCCAATCGAGTGATGGTTTAGCTCAACCTGTAGAGAATACAAAATACATATTGGGTGAAAATCGACTTCAACTCCTAGACTAAAAGACTGAAATGAATAATGAGTATTGCTAATACACACCACACAGGACTTTACTCATATATCTATTTACGGAGGAAGAACAACACATCTACAGGAGTGTCATCGATTTATTCCATCATTGAATTTATAAATGAATTTAACATATGAAAGTCGAAATCCAAACTGTAGAAATCTGGTCGTGAAAACGCATAGTCCATCTATAATAGACGCCTTGCCGCTATCAAAGAAAACATCAATAAAGCGTTCAAAAAGAGCGATTATGCTTCTCAGTAAATCTTTCAAGCATAGGAAAGGTCAGGCTTAAATGCTGTAAATGACAGTGATGGACTGGTGCGGAGGAAGAGGACCGCGATGAGTTCTGACACCACCACCAGACCCTTGGCAGGACTGGCACCACGGATGAAAAGGTTGGACGGGTCCTGTTCACTTGGTCAAACGTACAAAACGAGACATCATCTATCAGCTGTGGAATATATTGCACCCTTGAGAATAGCCTAGCCTGGTCTTAAAATATTAGCCGTCTCCTTCTTTCAATGCTATCGATAGGTTTCCTTGACATTGAGCACGCTGGCCTTCATGTTTGTCCAATGCTACATATTGCCTTCAAATTATTGCTATCATGCTATAAACTTCATAAGGATATCCGACTGATCAAATGACATGCTGTAGAACATCATACTGTGAATGGTTCCTTATTTAACATCTACTGACACATCAAAACTAAACACATCAATATTGTATTTCTATATTTCTCAAAGGAACAAGATATCCATCTACATTTCTACTGGCAGCCAATCTCACGGGAATACCAGTTTCTTAAACGATATCTAATAATGAGGTAGCATTTCTATTTGTTCATCTGAATAATTGGGTATATCTGCAACTGTGTGAACTGGGAATTCCAGTGGAATATTCAGTATTGCATCAGTGACCCATGTAGCGTAATAAGAGTACGAAGGAAATGATAGTTAGAAATAACCTTCAGAACAAGCCTCGAACCATTAGATGATTTACAAATAGAAATAGAGCTTGTAATAGACCCATATATGGACACATACACAGATAAAATAATACAATTCTTCTAGTATGAAAGCTAATTATAAAAAGTTATAGTATTCTGGACATGAGCACTGTTCCATGTTGCTCTGTTACTATTACTGTTACTGTGATGTCCTACACGGCTGCTGCTCAGTGTCAGTCCACGATGCCGTTACTCAATATTCTGTAATCCGGTGTCTCCCCATCCCGGCCATTATTAAAAGCATGGATTAAGTTCTCAATTGACTACCGTCCACCGAGGGAGGGATATCAAACGCTTCTCCTTCCATGCACTGTAGCAGTTGTTACACAAACTCTGCTGCCCGTCTAAGTGGCGTTTAGAACTTGACAATAACACGTATTGATCACATCTCCTTTTAGTTTTGTTGGCAAGCAATCATTCAGTGTAATTTCTAAAAGCAGACTAACATGTTGTTAGGTGATCGCCATACCCAGGCGTCGGCCATTGAGCCGCTCTGGTTACGAAGAATACGCATAATAAATATACCCTTGTACTGCGCCTTTGTTTAGGAACGCCAATTAGTCGCTGTCTCTAGACACCAGCGCAGAACAAGGTTACGTAGTCACTTCTGTGAAACCCCCATGAGTATTCTAATGCAGATCAATAAGGAGATAGTGTTAGACACAGATTCTCATAATTAAATTCGATTTTCCTGCAGCCATAAAAAAAAACACCTGTTCATAAATATAAGTCTGTATTTTCAGAATTATCAACTTATTTAACATTGACATTTTTCATTTAACTCAAAATAATTTAACTTGTAATCAGATTAACAAAGACTTATTTCCAGCCACTTGTTTGTATTGATACATTCATATGTATTGTTATGTCCCTCATTAAATCATCATATTTTCCCATCGATACAAATTCCACTTCAGAGATAAATTTGATATTAAAATAAAAAAATTATCTATTGAAATTAATTTTATTGTATGCCAATTTATCATGTAAAGTACCTCATGATCAATGTGTAATGCATCAATTGATATATTAAATAACAGAATTGATATATTAGAAAACAGAATCGGTAATAAACGTCAATTACCTATTGGAATGTGTTGAAGTCTATCAAGCCAGGCCAGACGAAGTGATCAAAGACAAGCTATATCAGTATCTTCCCACCGGCCTGTATTAGATGAGTATCTAAGGGAATTTCAGCACACAACTATAAAGAGCGTAAGTGGACAGCCCATGCATAATCAATACGTGAGAATCCCCGAGCAAGTAAGCTCTTCACACCTTCGCTTACCGCGGCTATTGTGCATTTCTCAGCATGGGACAAATTGTCTCTATACCACTATCAATAACACCTTTAACATCCTAACTGTCGTAGATACCTTGAGCACTAGGTCCAGGACGGTCAGGGCGCGGGTGGTCAGTCCCCGTGGCGACCGCTGCTCGCTGTTGTCGGCGACGGCGCCCACGATGCTGGACACGGCCTGGACCGCCAGGGTCAGCATGCCTTCGTTGGGGTCGGCGATGTCCGTGTAGAGCACCTCTGTCCGCCATTGTATCGATTCCAGGAGGCCCACGCCCAGCACCAACGTCCGGCTGCCCAGCTGCAACGAGAGGAGAGAGAGAACTCTTCAAGTCTGGCGGTCGATTTAGTTGACCCTCTGATATAACTCGCAAGCAATTTGTAAGAGGATTGTTCGCGACTTATCATTTGGCAGTTTTGTGCTGACAACCTGGGAAACACTTGATAATGAAGAAGAGAATGGCGAGGCACAGTGCCAAATACTAGAGAGAGCTCTGTCTGATGCTGAACACATCTCTAGCGTGTTACTGAGAGGAACACATCGCTAGTGTATGCAGGATGCAGGACACTTTCATAGTGCAGTACAGGTAGGAAGTACCCAATACAGATCAAAGTTCAAAGACATTCATCACTACAATTCATACAAATATAATAAAAACGACGTATCTATATCTTTATGATGTAAATACATTGATACTAAATACAATATTACACAGTACAGTGCCCCCTCGATATAACGCTGTATTTGGGGTCCATGACATACCCCCAGCCTTATAGTACCAGCCTTATATAATAGTGCAGGTAAATAACAAAAAATAAAAATGGGATCTACATCTGACCCAGCCTTATATCCGAATCCGCTCTGTATCGGACAGCCTTATATCGAGGGGGCACTGTACCACAAAAAAAACAACAAATATGCTAATTATATGGAAAATATATATTTAAGTACAGCTTCTTTAACCCTCTCCCTGCTGGATTATCCACAAACACAGCTCTTTAGGGAATCTCCAGTTGCCTGTAGCAGGGAGAGAGTTAAACATGTTATCTTCTAGTAGTTGTAAAACTGGAATGAACATGAAATTAATTTCCTACGTGACATCATACAAATACACGTCAGTGAGATCTGAACAGAACAAACACTGAGCAGGACGACCATATGTAGGTTCACAAGCATTGATGAGGATTTAATGCTAGTGTCATCCATAACATCCAGAAATAACCCTGAATTATTACTAAACAATGATCTCCCGTTGGTCCGCAGCAATATGCAAACGAATACATCTTTACGGGACAAATCCGGACTTCTGAATCATTGGACCACATTCACCGCCATCACAAGCAATCCATATGCCCCTCTCAGACATGTATGTTTCTGGCTGTAAAAGACGGCCAAGCTCAATAACCCCATTTTCAGATAATCATAAATCGAAACGTAAAGTAAATTTGAGCAGGGGAATATTGCCTGTTTCATATTGATGTTTTATCTACAAACATTACGGCCAATGTTTCAGGTCATAGACCAATGTTGGAGAATGTTAGCTCTAGTAATAGCAGGAATACAAACATGTGGTCCCATGCATTGCATGGCTGACCACTCAGGTGAAAGCAAAGCATGTTGGAGCTCAGCTGGTACATGGATGAGTGACCGAGAACCTGAGAGTATCTAGGATTCATTCCTGGCCTACAATGAATCCCCGACTGAAAAGACTTGTTTGAACTCGCCTCTGTTCACCCAGCAGAGAATGGGTACCCGGAAAGATGAAGTGGGCATGTGAATGGAAACCTTCTAGTGCCTTGAATAACAGCTTGGGTTGAATACTACCCAGGGAGTTGAGAAGGAACACAAAAGCACACAGATCCATCGACCAGAGTAATAATGTAGTGTTATGAACAAGTTGCTTTCGAGCATTGAATTGGTCATCCTCGAAAACCCAAGCTATTGTGACTCCACTACCTTCCGTAAAATACCCTGGGAGCACTGCCTATTCAGAACGTTTTGGTTTAGCGAGGATCGCTGTGAATAATTAATAAATTATCTAGACACGCCTGTGGTGCGTGGACTCTAAATA
>JAUTBQ010150244.1:0-14122 GCA_032361185.1 Lepetodrilus ovalis | reverse complement strand
CGTTCCAGGTGTTATGCACCATATGGGAAAATATGATATTTTTATGTCATGACTTATGCTTCACCGTATGGTGGATACATGTACTTATGCACTACTAATGTTGCATTTAGATAGTTTCTACATCATAGAAATGGGGGTTAATGCTCTGTTATATGTTATACCATAGATTATGTTCAGACTACACATATTATCTATGGTTATACTTGTCAGTACAAGTTGTTATTTCCCTTTCAAACAGCACAACAATATTTCATGTTTGTTCTAGTATTATTGACACTGAGAGTTTACACAAAAATTGAGGCTAAAGTGACGTGTCCCATATTTACAACCATGGTGATGTCCAAGTTGTCAAGATGGTAACTCCAATAGTTTCCCAATTTTGCAACTTAGCTCTATTAGTCGGAATCTAAAAACTATTTTATAATGAACATAGGTAGTGTAAGTAGTCATGAGATTCATTTAATATCCGGTGACATAAACTGTGCAAAAATTCATGTCGCAAATAAACATCACGATCCAGAAGTTTATCACCTGTCACCGGATACAACATCAGATGAGACTTATCATTATGTTCCCTATAGAACAGAGGCCTTGCATGTGACGTCAAGTACAGTCACATGGTCTCTGGTGGTGGCAAAACATTGTTAAATCTGCGACTTGCTGTCATTGGGAGTTGTTGCCAGTATTCAAAGAATTTTCGGAATATAGTACGGCCATCCCTTCGTATCGGGTAATTCGTTATTTATCCAGTGTTTCAGACCATAACATGCATAGACCACATATTATGTTTGCTATATAATATTAGGTAAATTCAATGTTTTGCATGGAATAAAGTCACAAGAACGGTCACATGGTCTCTGGTGGTGGCAAAACATCAGTAAATCTGCGACTGTTGCTGTCACAATTGATGATTTTTTTCCTACTTGTTTTCGTAATTTTCAAGGATTTTGTAAAACAAAAGCAGTCAGTAACCACACAGTATTGTAAACACACATTAACCAGAATCATATACATATTCTTAGTGGTCATCATCATCAGTATTGCTATTACTGTATGTTGCCCCTGACTACTCATCGCCATGTTCATAGTTATGAATAGACAGTCTTAAATAGATACTAGTTTTACAGTACTAGTATTTACCATCATCCTAGCTAACATCATCCATGTATGCATAACTAGGACAATGACTAACGTACACCTTGTTATCAGGTGTTATGTAATTTTGTTATCACAATCAATGTTGTGCATTGCTATACTATCGTAGACGTCAATACAATATTCTGTGAAGTTGATCATAGTACATTTCAGGGCTCTGGACTAAGGTATGCCCGACGTACAGGGGCAAGTTAAATTGCAATGTGGGCAACCTATTTTTTAACATATAGATGCTTTGATGCCTTTACAACTTGCCCTCACTAGCCCTGCGGGCAAGTAACTCAAAATGTTAGTCTAGAGCCCTGCATTTGCACCTGGGGTGTTTTCTTGAGCCTTTTTATTCTTTGTTTCAGATGGACTGTCAGTTGACACACACATGATGAGGAATCCTCAGTATTTTCCTGTTTGTATCAAGAACATTCACGGTATGAAACAATATTCAATAGTAATATTTGAATATAATATCAGTTGATTTCTGGGGTGTGTATAGGTTTTTACAAGGTTGAGGGGTGTACAAGAAATTGAACTTGTAGAAACCCATATGCCCCAGAAATTTATCTGGCAACGAATTTATCCAAAATCAGAATAATTCTACACTTTTAATGCAACACATTTGCTAATACAGTGCCCCCTCAATATATCCACTTTTTATCAATCAGGGTTTTACCTAATGCGCAAACCTGCATCAGATACGCAAACCATGCAAGTTTGGACGCACAAATATTCTCCTACGCGTCCATTATTAAGAAATATATTGACAACTTGGAATTCATTTGTTATCGTATTTCTAAAGTCATTACAGCATAGATTATAAGAAATATTCCAAATACTAGTAAC
Source organism: Lepetodrilus ovalis (assembly GCA_032361185.1). NCBI lineage: Eukaryota > Metazoa > Mollusca > Gastropoda > Lepetellida > Lepetodrilidae > Lepetodrilus > Lepetodrilus ovalis. Next base: position 12,130 of record JAUTBQ010150244.1, on the reverse strand, counting down.
CAACTGATAACAGCCATATTTACCGTAGTTTGCAATAGGCGAATAATGTCATTCGGCCTTCTTTGTTTCGTTTCTCATGTAAAGGGGAGTAACTCTACATATCTGGAAATGTAGTTTCATAGAGTGAAATTTCTAAAAGCACGATCTTTTAAAGTTATTTAAATGTTGAATGTACACACACAAAGGGTATATTTGGCTTAATAATTCAGTTAAAAAATGGGACTCTATAATTAAATTCGGACGCAAAAAGTATAAAAACCATGCATCCCCGGAACTTCCAAAAATGTAAACCTAAGTTAAACCCTGTAAATATATACTATTATAACTATAAAACTAAAGCAAGTAAAATTTTGTTCAAAGAAGACGGTTGGCAACATAATGTAAAGTAAAATATACACTTGACATACATATAATCACATTTGTACTTCCAAAAACATTTCTACCGCTGTACAGCAAAGTACAGTCCTAGTAGTTTTTCCTTCTTTATATTAATACAAGGGGACATTCGCTCAAGTGTGTATGACGAAAGAATTACGATTGCTTCATGTATCATGAAAGCATCAAAGACAAGATAATTAATAATTCGTCACACTAATAAAAAATATGAAATTTATGTTAACTATCAAGTGTTGGAGAATAAGTACATCAGTAAATAACAACTTTTGGGTGTACAAATCAAATGTAAATAGTCTCGGACAGAAATTTGTTTGACCGTTATCTATGTCAATCAACAGATCAACCGTGATTGTATTGCCTTTAATAGGGTTGGTGAGGTTACCGGTTATATTTCGATACATATTGTTATTCTGATGTGCATCATGTCCTTGTCTAACCAGGTCATATAATGTCCGTACTTTCAGGAGTGCATCTGGAAGTCTGACAATGCCACACATTGAGCGACGTCTAAATCGCCATGCGTCCACCATCTTGATCGGCGGCGTGTTCCTCACCATCAGTGCCCTCATGTACCTCTCTCTCTGCAACATGCCGTGCGAGGACTGCACCTACCGCCGGGCCAATGACGACCACCGCCACGGATCCCAGAACGGGGGCTGGAGGGACCAGATATTCGCCAAACCTCGCGACATCACCAGCAATCTTGTCGTCCTTGTGCTGACGGGCCCTGAAAATGGAAGTCGTCGCTATGCCATTCGCGAAACCTGGCTCAGTGGACTGCCTGAAGGAGTGGTGGTGTACTTCGCCGTCGGGACCAAATCTATCACGACCGACGTACAGAACAAGCTGACCAGAGAGAAAATGATGCACAAAGATTTACTTCTATTTAATGACCATGTCGAGACGTACAATGGTTTGAGCGAGAAACTTTTAAAGAGCTTGGAGTGGATACACGAACACGTGGATTTCAAATTTTTGTTAAAGGTCGACGACGATAGTTTTGTACAACTCGGAATGCTGTTGAATGAATTGAAGTCTAAAAGTAAGGAAAGGCTGTATTGGGGATTTTTCGATGGGCGTGCCCACGTGAAACATAACGGCAAATGGAAGGAGAGTGAATGGGTTATATGTGATCGTTATCTTCCTTATGCACTGGGTGGAGGTTATGTCGTATCCAGCGATCTCGTCCACTACGTCGCTAGTAATGCTCAATACTTAAAGACATTCCTCAGTGAAGATGTATCATTAGGGGCGTGGCTGGCACCTCTGGACATTAAAAGGATACACGACCCGAGGTTCGACACAGAATATAAATCGAGGGGATGCCGAAATGTTTATATCGTAACCCATAAAAAGAACACTCTGGAAATGAGAGATTTACATCAGAATTTAAAGACCAGTGGTAATTTGTGTAGGAATGAACATCAGGATAGGAAATCGTATGTGTACAATTGGAATGTTCCCCCAACAATGTGCTGTTTTAGGAATGACACGTCCATACCGTAACCATTGTATATTTGGCAAATAAATTTTTTATTTATACATTTGTCTTCAGTGTTCATATTGTTATGGTACCAAGAATTGTCTTGATCTTGACTTTTGTATTTCTTTTTCAATTCTACTAGATAATCCTTATATTTTATGCAAAGTTTCCATTGCAAACATACTTGTAAACTGCATACAATTGTGGATAGTTGACTGTTGTGGTGGTTGTGTCTTTGATCCTGGATTCAATGTTCGTCACTTTGTCTTGCAAAATTAGTATTCATCATGCATATGTTGCATTTTTGCTTCTTGAATTAAACAAAACAAAAAGGATAACAGACAGATGGTCTAATTTACAGAAGGCAATTTTATTTATTACATTAACATATGACAATTTACAATGTACATACAATCTGTCAAAACTCAATATTAAATAAATATTACACCTATTTAATAATAGAACTTTCAACTACCCAGTGAAGATGTTACTACATGTAGACACATGTCATAGACACACGTCCAAGTAGACGAATTAGATTTATACATCAACAATATACACAACATCAATGACAGAAGCAGCGAAAACCATAGAATGTTAATCAGACGACTCCAATGATAGGATACAATTCCACCAACTGCTACACAACGGCCTTTCAGTGATTATCTTGCTCTTGTGACGAGTTAAGACGCCTTTTTGTGTTCTCATTATTCATGCAGATAGTTTCTTGTGGAAAAGTTTAATTAACTAGGACCAGTCTTGCAAAATAATAATTAAAATATTAATAATATTAATAATAATAATAATAATAATAAAAAATACATTTTAAGAAAACCCCAAATTTTTCCAAAAATGGAGTGAGCAACTCTAGAAGATATGAATCTGAGTTAAGAACCACTTTCGAGATTGTTTCGCTCACATTACGGCTTGTCAGAAATGTGCAACACCTGTTGTCACAGCAAGTGAAGATACAGAAAATTAGGATGTGATGGAACGGAATAAACTGACATGATGGAATGGAATAATCCAACATGATGGAACGGAACAATCTGACACATGTGACCTGGATATCAAGACCAGCTGATGACAATCTTGTGCCCTCGCTGCTTCTGATAATATATATATATTACAAATACTGATTAAAACGCACAAATGTCTTGCAACTTGCATGCTCCAATGGAATGGCAAACCCGCCCGTTACACAAAACGACACCACAACTGCTCACAAATATTGGATTCCGGTCTGGATTCCAAAGTACGATTGCTTTTTGGGGGATTCAATATTGTTGTCACTTTTGGTAAAAGATTAATCGAATGGAGTGGTATGCAGCTAGAATCTTTCACCCATATGCAATAACAATAACAAAATGAACATGAAAGATATTTACGGTAGTAGTTCATAATAATTAGTTGCTAATAATAACTATCCGTTAAACTGCACCCTATCAATGACCTATCTACTCAAGAATGTTTTAACCCTCTCCCTGCTGCAGGCAACCAGAGATGCCCAAAAGAGCAGTGTCTGTGCCTAATCCAGCAAGGAGAAGGTTAACTAATAAAAGAATTGAGATTTTTAAATATCTTTCTTTTTAAATGTTAACAAAAATTAACTACCAGCATTGACGACAGGATGCATGCATAAACTGTGAGCAGTAGGGACTGTTATCTCTGTTATCAGACATCTACGTAGTGAACACACACAGACCGTGCTGTTGAAGAGACGAAGGTGGCGGTGACTCTCGCGACTTGAGATTCCTAACACAGTTACAAGATAGCAATGCAAGTGTTCTGCAACTAAAACAAAATTCTACACCGGCATCGCCGTCGAAGTTTCTGGTCCACCGACGAAGACTGCTCTCATTGTGAAGAGGAGGGTAAATGTATAGCACGACCCAACCCCTACCCCAAACGCTACAAACACTACGTAGATATGCCTATGAATGGCCTGGATGAAGTAGTGGTCCGTGTGCAAACCAGTAACTTCCTGTTGCCGTTCAGGAGCTGGCAGAGTACATATGACCGTGAGTTGCGGGACCTGCAACTTTCGTTCTCGCATACCTCAGTATTCTACGTAAAGAACTCGCAGAATTTGAGTAATTTGATCCAAGACTTAATTATACACACATATATCTAATATATACTCTTATCAATAACACTCTCAGCACTACAGATCTACATCAAGTGGTATGTACAGGATAGATATTTTTTCCTTTCAATTTACGGTCCATGCCAGCTATCGATGAAACGGTTGTGAAATACCTGCACTCAAACATGTAACATTCATGAGTAGTAGTATTGTTCCTATGGCAACCCCTCACCATTAGCTACATGTGTGTGTGTGTGTGTGTGTGTGTGTGTGTGTGTGTGTGTGTGTGTGTGCACACGTGTGATTCTACATAAATGCAACCCCTCACAACCAGCTAGGTGTGATAAGTGATGAAGTAACTCCCTATGAATGTTAATTAAATTAATGAAGCATTAATGGCAACCATATTAAATATTCCTGGACCATTTCTTGATGTTTGGCGACAAGGATTCGAAACATTTAACAGAGATGTACTGCATTCAAATTCATAGGACAAATGTGAAAATAATATATCTTCATTGCTTGCCAAAATTTGTCATAACTCAGTAAAATCATTAATTTCTGTCGGAATGAAATAGAATTAATGTTTTCCCCCAAGCTGACAATGGTTTTTTTTCTACTGTCATCCAATTTGTAGAATCCTTAGAAGTCGTATTCCTAGCAACAGATAATTTGCCAAAATAAAATAATAAGACGAAACTATGACCACATTTTAAGTAAAGGTCTGGAAAGGAAATGACATCATAAACATGATAGTTATATAGAAGACTGTTATCTTATACACATCAAGGACTAAATGTACACAGTATGTTACAAACTCGATCCCTTTCACAGCTAAAACTAGCCAACATATATAGTACAGTGACTAATGTGATGTGGGTTTTCAACATATCTTGATACGGACAATAGGAATCCAACACTAATTGGACGAGACGCTATGAGGGCCATGATACAATCATCGAGGTTCTGGAATGTACACTTTACCCATCGGCTGGATTACTTTCTATACCTAGACCAGTTTAATTAATAGGATAGCCTGCGAGACGATTGCTTTGATGTATACAATGTAACAATAACTCGCATCAACCAACTCAAACGTGTCCATTTGACAAGTCTGTTAAACTTAGAAAATAAAATGTCTTTCATGCAAAATGGTGATTATCGCTCCACAATAATTTCTCCAACAGTATTAAGATATCGTTGAAAGCATAACAGCAGAAATATCATTTTCTTTGGTTATTGCTTCCCGATAGAATTCTTATTTTCTTTTCAGTACTGTCAGGATTTTCAGAATGTTTTGAGAGGATGTCACATCACAAATATGCGTGAAAAATCACAAAATGTAATGAAAGATATATGGTGAAAACCATAAATAGTAAAATACTGTACAGTAGCAATTATTTAACTACTAAACAATGCAGATCTAGACCATACAAAACATGAACACATCAACAATCAATATAATTACAGAAACAGGTAATATTGTCTCTCATTGCTGGAAAACAGTAACAGATACATACGTAAACTTGATGAGGCTTACAGGCTACAACCGTATCAATATATGTTGAAAAAAGCAAAGTCGCAGTTCGGGCCTACTGACGGGAGTGGAGTTGTCTGCTCTTGGTAAGATACTATCAGTGAGAGTAAATTCAAGTTGTTGCCTGGGTTGCTTGTTTGTTACCATCGCTAATTGCAGGGGTATTGCTTGGGGTGGTCTTACCGCCAGACGTCGAAGGGTTACTGGTTACCACCCATACTGAAACAAGAAGAAAGAAACCGGGTAAGCAAAAACATAGGTTTATATTTTTACATACATAAATTCACAATTTTTTTTTGTTTAAGGCTGTATTGGTTTATTGGGTACTTGGTACTTTAATTCATGTTGCTGTTTTTCAATACAAGCCATTCTACAAGATGTCAGTTGCTTTTACAGGGTTTTTTTGACAGCATTTGAATGACATTAGGTGGTATACTGATCTGTACTGTCTAATAACTTAGCAGCACAATACAGAATGTACTTCCAGCAATCGTGAATGATTATCAGCATGAGCAATTACATTTTTAGGATCTGTTTCTAGACTATTGAGTGATTTGTCACTAATCTTTCACCTTTACACGACGACATACCCGAGCAAGGCAAAAATATTTTTTTAAAGAACATTTAATATCAGTGAATTAATCGCAAGATAGAGCTAACCTAGCATAATAAATGATACATTTGACCACATTATTTTAGTATTCTATTCTACTTTCCGTGCATTTTGTGCAATTTATGTGTTGTATACAAGGTTATAGTGCAGACGAGTAGACAAATTCTTAGGTACGATTTTACAATTACATACTGGAAAACAACATGCACATGCACTGCTACAATATCTCCAGTTTATCCTCCATTGTGCAATGCCAAAATATTGTGGACAGTTTCTACATTTCCAATTAAAAACTTGCATACATATAAAACACGCGGAAATTTCTCATCTAAAACTTTGATGACGTTTCTATTCCGATTTCCAATATTGACCATTTCCGAAAATTGTGCAGAGTGTAGAAATGAAATTATAATTTACAACTATTTTCTTTAAGTGAAATTTACCAGGTATATTGTACCACAAATAGTTTTCCACGTTTATCTATTATAGAAATCCATGTGCCAATTTCGCCGAAACGATATTTTTTTCACATCCAGTTCTAAAGTTACTAATTATCATGAACCACACTCAAGGGAATTTTCAGGTGGAAAAAAATAACGTAACATTTGCAATAAGGTTTCATTTACCGATCGCTCTATTGCTCATTTCATAGTTGCAATAACAATTCATAACAACACTGTGTACAGTACCACACGCGTTGTAAAGGAAGTACACATCTACCTAATTATTGCAAACCGGTATATGTGCAAACTACCTGCATCTATCATGCCATGCATTGGTTTCTGCGCAGTAAGTGCTGAAGAAAATATAGTGCTAACAATGGAGGTTTTAAATGCAAAAAAACACCTTGGATGTTTCAGGTGAGAATATGTTTTAAATATCCATTGTGCTCGAAAATAAGCAAAAAAATATTTCTTCACTCTCCCCACTACAGAAGGTGCACAGTACTATTTCGTGCATCAAGCTTAAAAATCATAATGTAATAAAACTGCATTTCCGACGGATAGCTAGCATAAAAGTAATTTCTAACATAAAGGCACAATCTCCACAGAACGATTGATTGTATCACTATCAGTCTGAATCGTAATGCTATGTTAGTGAATAGGAGTTATGACTCGCATGGGGGCTAAGATCATGGAACAGGATGCAGAATCGTACTTATCCCGACAACCTTGTATACCAATATTGTAACATTTATCTCTATTCATTCAATAGTTTTCAACTAGCCTACTGCAAAAAAAACCCAACTTTTTAAAGATCTCCACAATTAACTTTACGCAGCTGTCACTCAAAATGCTGCATTACTGTAACTAGGAAACACGGTTATGTCACTCGCCAACAACACACCGACGCCATTTTGGTCCGATAAGCAGCTGATCTGGGTATGCTTTCACGAAACTCTCTTATCTAATAAGAGACTGTGAGCGCTCTTAGCAGTGTATTAGCTATCGGCAAAGACAGCGCTACCAGTCTCTTATTAGATAGGAGAGCTTTGTTAAAGGATACCCAGGTGTGTCGCTATTTGCCACACAACACTGCCAATATCTGCACCATGGTTAAGAGTTTCACCTGGGACATTGGAAACTCTGATACCAGGGCTGTGTTCAGGTTGCGCAACTTTCCTCTATGAAGTGCTACGTAGTGCTACAATACAGGGTTTGCAATCAACACTTGCCAGCTGGCTCAGACCATTTCTCCCTATGCTAAAGGTATCCTAAGGGCATGTAGAAATTCATAACGTTTGTTATTTGTATCACTATTGGAGAAAGTTTTAAAGTTAGTTGCTATCCCTGATTTTAATAGCCGCTCAACCAACACATGTAGTACGTTACTACTTTTTACTTCAGCTCTTGAGCCCGAAGTGTTTTGTAGGAAATAGTATGAACACCCAAAGCTTAAGTGAATGGACTGCACACATGTGATATATGTGGCATTATGTGCAAACCAATTTCTTGCTAGTTTCGTATACCAAATTGTTCAGCCAGCCACTACCTTTTAAAATGTAGCAGAGAGAATTGCAGAGAAAAGTATCACAGACTGAACGCAACCCAGGTATGCTGATCGTATTGCAGGGGAAATATTGATTCCATTCCCCCAGTCACAGAGGTCACTGGAGAAATGGATTAGGTTGCATTTTTATTTTTATTTTTGTAATGGGGTTTATAGTCGCTTTCTAGAATCTTTCACTAACATCACGACTTATCAGGTTAGGGCAGGAGGAAACCCGCAACATCCGTAGCGCTGAATGTTGCAGTAATAATAGTAATAGTAATAATAAATGTACATTAATATTGTGCTATACATCCATACACAGTGTATGCTCAGAGCGGTGTGAAAGAGCTCGAAGAGATAAAATTTTAGCTTTGATTTGAATTGCTGATTCTGATTGCTTGAGATGAAGTGGGATGCTGTTCCATAGTACAGAGGCAGTGTAAGAGTAAGATCGCATTTCAAACCATCTGTGACGGGTATGTGGGACAGAGGATAGATTTTGGTCTGCAGAGCAGAAAGTTCTGGATTGAGAACCTCTGGTGAGACTATATCTGGCCCAGACTGATTGTAGCACTGGTACATGACATATATATCGGGGTGCTATATAAATATGGCATTTATTATTATATTATCAGTTATCAGTTGGTTACAAATTTTCTCCAGGAGGATGGGTGTCCGTATTCAACTAATGACACAAAGAGAATGATGAAAGGGCTCGGTCTCAACGACAAGAAGATGTGTGATTGGCTGATGTCACTTCATGCAAACTTGAAGGACAGACTTCCTAGAACTGACCAGCCAATGGTGGCAGACCTCCTCTGTGTCACCATGACAACAGTGCAGCAGATAGAGAGAGGGGTGTCATGTGACAAGGCCTTGTACCATGCAGCCAATGACGTGTATGTTAGGAGTTTGAAAACCAACCAATCAAAGCAGGTGGGATATTATTGGAGTTTTTTCAACTTTTTTAAATTTATAGAACCATTATGAATAGTTCCCAAGATTGCCTATTAATGTCATTTTAGTTCTTTGCCAATATGTACTATTTTAATTTTTCTTTACAAATTTTTTTTTTTTAAAAGATTTGTGTTTTACTTTTATTGACAATTCGAATACTACTAGTAATGCACAGGAATCCTCATGTTTGATGTCGAGTGTGGGAAATCTAAAGGTCGCTATTATTTACATGAAGGTGCTCATTGGCATTCAGATTTACAAACTAGATCTGATGAATATCATCATTCTAGAAATAAACATATGCTAAGGCCACAAATAAAAATATGCTTGTTTCCCCTCAGCAGACAATGTATTTCACAGATGGGTAGGTAGGTAGGAGGAATATTAGTTTTAATGCAATATTCTTCTTATTTTTCCAAAGAGATGTGCGCATTAAAAATGTTTGAGATAATGTTGGTTGTCCTAGATATCCTGAAATTATTATTTTTACAGATAGTCTTGTCTGATAAAATATTTTGATTCGGTTTTTTTTCATCAGTTGGTCAGGTAATGGAAAACACCATTTTTTTTCTCTTTTGGCCTAATCTGCATTCTTTTATTAAAAATTAAGTCTGACAATATGTGTAATAATACTAAACACTGGACACTATTTGTCTGCTCAGATTTACTTTGGAAAAATCGTCCAGAAAGTAATTATTGAGATTCATTACTCAAAACTTTAAAGTACACGGGATAGAGTCTAGGTCACTAATTAGAAGAGTAACTTTAAGTGCTTCCATTGTTCAGGTTGCCAAAGTGATCCTATCTGAGAGCATGGAGACACTGAGAGACGGTGGCTCCCTCTGCGAGACTGACAGCTGTGAACTTGGGTTATGGCCCCTGTCGGTGTCTAGTTCTGACGAATACAATGAGAGTGCAGCACTGGCAAACATCACGAGTCAGGCCGGAACATTGGTGTTTCTTGTCAGTCAGTTTGTGTCTGAAAGCTACAGGTCAGTGGAGGTCTTGGATGTGAAATAGATTATACAGTTATTTTTTCGATATATTGTTGTTTTTTGTAACGAGGTTTAGAGTCGCTTTCTAGAATCTTTCACTAATATTACGACTTGAGGCAGGAGGAAACCTGCAACATCCGTAGCGCTGAGTGTTGTAGTAAACCTGCGAGCACCGGCTGGTACTGACAGACTAAGGATGATATCTGTATTGCCACTCTACAGTGCATCCTATCAATATTGCGTCAGATATGTAACTTCCATGAACGTTGATGCCGGGCCCCGCGGGGCGGGATTTGAACTCAGGACCTTTAGCTCTGAAGTCCAATGTTCTAACACTGCGCCAAATCCATGTTCTAAAAATGCCCAAAGCGCTGCATCATTACCCCAGTCAATGGATCAGTGTGCTCTTATTCAATTGTTCCTTCTCAACCCTCTGGGGAGTATACAACTGAGGATTTCAGAGAAGAAAGAATATCCTTTTGTATTTCAAATTACAGTCAGACCCCCATTATGACCGTCTCCGTTCTAGTGGTTTCTCCTCTTACCAGTCAGCTTTTTAATCCAATATGGATTTCCTACTATACAAGTTACTCAATGAATGATTGATCCAATCATCCAGTTGTTTCGCTTACCGGTCAGATATTAACGAAAACGGAAGTGTCCAGTATAATGTGGTCTGACTGTAGTTCTGACTTTAATATTAATTTACAATTTTAAATAGTATTTTTGTACTGAAAACAACAACAAAGATCTTCAAAAATATGTTTATGTCGTCATTCAGTTTTCATTTTGATATTTTTATTTATTTGGAAATTAGATTTATTGTATTCAGTTATTTATTTCCATTTTACCATAGTAAAAATGAAAAGAGTTTTACATGTATCTATCAGAAATGATGACTGTATGTTTATGATACTTGCAGAAAGGAACAAATTGATAGGCTTTTAGCAACAAGGAAAATCATCGGATTGAGGACTTCCCTAGAATTGCTCATTTCACGTCTGCCCAATAAAAATTGGCAGACAGCGTCATTGTGGCTGCAGAGGATCATGGGAAGGCTGCTTCCAGATATGAATGAACTTCCAAAGATTCACGGACTGAATGGGTGGCAATTCAGAGAGTACATGTGTGCGATGTCACCATTGTTTTCCGAGTGTCTGCAAAGGATTTCTTCTCAGCCAATCACGACGCAGTATCAAGAAGCCGTGCAGGCAATCTGTGGCGGACATCCAGAAGGTGTGCTGGGTACTTTTTCACGACTTTATTAATCCAAATAAACTTATTTTTACCATTTACAGGTAAAATTATAGATATTTGACAGTAGTTATTAATCAGCATTTGAGGTTATAAAGTACTGCAAAGATTTGTACATGAATGGTTAACATAATACTCCAAGTGGCATTATACAACAATTAGATTAGAGATATAATAAAAAAAAAAAAAATAGGTTGGGCCCGTATTAACGTTATTATTTACATATTAAATTTAAGTTGCTAAAATTCTACTAAATTGGTAAATATTCTTGAATCATTTGCTGTCTTCAGCTAAGATTTTCATATATATTTGATTTATTCTCACATTCAGACATGAATGTTTGAGAAAGTCAACTTCCGTAATACACATCTCAAACAGAAATGGTTAAGCATTACGGTTTAGTTCCAATATTTTGTTACAGCACTGTCCATTGTGAGAGAACAGCCATTGCAACATGAATGGAACCCTCATCTGGTTGCTATGATACATCAGACATGGGATGGAGATAAACAGGAATGGGACAGACTGTACACAAATCTCGAAACCCTGTCTTACAAGTGAGTCTGTCCATCCAAAATTATGTTTTTATTTATTTATTTTTAAATAGATCATTCATTCCAAATAAGAAAAAACATCAGCAGTTTAGAAAATTTAACTGTGGTCACATTTTCCACAATTATTTGCCATGTTCCAATTATTATTATTTTAATCCAAACAATATAGTTTGGATTAAAATAATGATACAGTGTCCCCTCGATATAAAGCTGAATTTGGGGTCCATGACATACCCCCAGCCTTATAGTACCAGCCTTATAGG
>JAUTBQ010150233.1:0-14122 GCA_032361185.1 Lepetodrilus ovalis | reverse complement strand
CGTCCCCCCACCGCCCCCGCCCCCCCCCCCCCCCCCCCCAACCACCAATCCCACCCCCTAGCACCCCATCCACCACTACCGCCCACTTCCACTCCTAAATTTCCAACCCCGAGTCTACTGTACACGGTGACCCCCTGACACGCAATATTTTCTTATTCACCTCCCTTGAATGGTCTATTCTTAGGGTGCGGATCATGTACCCCTTACTATGTTAATAGACAGACTGCCTCGTGTGCTATGCGCCCCTTATCATGCAAATCTAGAAGGTATCCGCAGATTAGTTTCATCTTATCACGGCAATCTTTAGGGCACATTTTCGGATCGCTAATCTATACCTATTATTGAAAATTATTTAAGCATTTCGCCAAGATTAATCCTTTGTGTTATTGTTGCAAGTTCTTTAATAGCGATAACCTTGGAACGCCTGTTCTGCCTGCGCGGTGTAGAGTCTAATGTTTCGCATTCCTCTGATTATAAATTCATTGAATATTCGTACTTGTCGAGGATTAATACGTTTTTATGTTTAATTCACTTTTTTTATGTTAAATTTATAGAATATACAAACTTGCATATTCACTTTTTTAATGTAAATCCATCGACTTTTCATACTTGTAAACAGTTATTTTAATTTTAATTCAGCTGAGTTTGTAATAACATGAAATTTAATATTTATAGAATAATCAACTCTTAACTTTTTATTATTATTTTAAGAATTCAATTGAATTGGTAAGAACTAACGTTACGCTTGTGTTCATAACAACATCATCACACCGTGTTAACAAATCTGGTCTGGCTTTATTGTTAAGTAATTCACATAGGCCCATGCGGGGATTATCACCGTGTTGATATTTCGAAACTCCAGGCTTAAACCCCTTGTGTGACATTCACGAACTATTCAGTGCGGACGAAATGTCGTTTGTGATGTTTCGGCATTTTACACAAACACCCACCTATAGCACTAGAACACTTGCTATCTTGTAAGAGCGGTGCATGAATTAGAAAATTAACATTTAGTTTTCGCCTGGAATACGAGTCAGAAGTCTATCTATCGCTGTAGAAATGTCACCGGTCGATGAATACCTTCCAGATGGCGAGCGTTTCGCTTTTATCGTAGGAACGTTCTTCAGAATGGCATTTTGGGTTCGAGGGGGAAACAGCCCATACGCCGGGGTACCTTAGTTTCCAGACCTCGGAGGGGGAGGGGGCAGAGTGGGTGGAGTGAAGAGAGTGGGGGTGAGGTGGGGAGAGTGGGGGTGAGGTGGTGAACGGGAACCGGAGAACAAGTGCAATGTTCCTGCCTTCAGTTTGACTCCCAAGATCCGTCATTACGTCGCCGGCCTGGAAATAAACCCAGCCTTGCTTGTTCTTAGAAAAAAATGCCAATTGCTTTTTAATGACTTTCGCGATAGGAAAAGATGTTTTAATAATAAACAGAACAAAGGTTGGTGCTGGGATTGTATGGAAAAAAAACATTATTTCCAGAATCCCCGAGCGTCTTGAACAAAGAACTGGAATGCGTGAATATGTATACGTGATCTGCATGGACTTTGTGGTATTTTGGTTGCAATGATATGTTTAACTGTGGGTATGTTTGTACGACCGAGAGAGAGAGAGAGAGAGAGAGAGAGAGAGAGAGAGAGAGAGAGAGAGAGAGAGAGAGAGAGAGAGCAATATCCAACCCAGTATTGATATACTAGTATGTTGCGTATGTGTACATGTACATGCATTTGTGATGTATTAAATGACAATCTACTCATGCCTATATCAGAATTATCTTTTTATTCCATGCTGCAAGTGTATCCATTAAATGTGGAGAAGTATTGTAACGATATTTTATCACTCAGATGCATGCACTCGTAATAGTTATAAAACTGCGAGAGAAAAAAATAAAAACATGTATATTCTGTAGTAGAGGTATAACCTTATTCCAGTCTAGAAAATAATTATATAGTCTAACTAGAAGAAAGAAAATATATAGTTTAACTTTGGTAATATGAGCTAGCTGGAGCCACTGTAGAATTCAGCACCACATTTCCCCTGGTAGGTGACGAGATGTGCGGGCAGGCTAGGTTACACGTGGGTCGTTCACTAACCATCTAAACAGTCACGCACATATCTACATATTAGTACTATTATGATTATTCACACGAAGTCGCAAGTATAAACGAGACACTTAATACATCTCGCTATGTCCTTTTTAATAATCAAAACAAACATGTCTGTTGCTGGCTGTTTGTCCAACTGGTGTAAGTTGAGACGTGTGGTCGTGCTGGTTGAAGAGAACCTACTCGGGGTAGTATTGTCAACGTTGCCCGACAGCATCAGGCTAGGTTTACACGTCATGTCGACACACAAGAAGAGAAGACTGCCAACAGTGTCATTAACGACGTCGACGGTAATGTGCCGAGTTCAGCACTCGGATTAGGTACCAGGAAAACGTGTGGAGGAATAAAAGAAAAAGGAACGCGGAAAAAAATCCCGACGAAGCCCCTCCCCGTAAAAAATGTACATGTAGCCAAACGCGGCGAGATAAAAGGGGAGCAGGGGAAACAACAATAGAGCCCCTGACTGAGTAAATATTGAATGAAAGACGGCTACAAGGCAACTTTCAACATATCAGCCCTCTTCGCCGACCAAAACGGGATTTCACCAAAGGAGTAAACCAACAGGTCTTTAGCCTGTTCTCTCTGTCTATATACTCTCGCGGAGGGATATGTGTCCCCCCAAACATACCAGTGGATCCTGAGGTCACCAACAAGCCACGATATGTTCAGAGATCGTGAGAGAATGGAGAAGGCAAATATTTCCTCGACTATCGGCACTATGAATCCCAACGTGTTACTACGGGGGCTATGCAGACATGGAAATGTGCCTGTTTCGCAAGCCAGGGGTCAAACTCTCCATTGATTCCTGTCAAGACTCATACCGAGGCTGTGGTCTTAGCAAGGTCAACTACGCCGCCATTACATGCGGTGCGGAGGAGAGCGTTTGATAAAAGGCGGCAGTAAAATTTCAAATTCGTAGGGAAAACGGCCCTGCAATACACAAAGCAATACACAATCTTTCTGAGTCCGTGCTCAACCTCCCAAAGCAAGTATTGTTCACAAATCCCAATGGAAAATTTGAGTTGGGTATGAAAGTGCACTATAAAATGTGTTGTAAACCTAATCTAGCTAGGACTTGCCCCGATTTCCCGAAACCAACTTAAATGTGAGATTTTGCTCAGCTGAGATTTCTCCCATTCAGTCAATGGGAGAAATCTCAGCTGAGTAAAATCTCAAACTCAAGTTGGTTTCGATAAATCGGGGCTTAGGCCAACCAACATGCTATGACATACAGTACGACTTCTCTTTCTTTACTTTTCTTTTTTTGTAATGGAGTTTATAGTCGCTTTCTATAATCTTTCACTAACATCACGACTTCTCAGTTTAGGGCAGGAGGAAACCCACAACATCCGTAGCGCTGAATGTTGCAGTAAACCTGCGAGCACCGTCTGGTACTGACAGACCAATGATAATAACTGTAGTGCCACTCTACAGGCAGTGCATCCTACCAATATCGCGTCAGAAATGTAACTTCTGCGAAATTGATGCCGGGCCCCCGTGGGGCGGGATTTGAACTCGGTACCTTTTGCTGCGAAGTCCAACGTTCTACCACTGCGCTACATCCCGCCCCCTTCTCATGACACGTCCTATCTTCGCACTACAGATGAACTGATTACGTTCTCACTTCAATAGTACCCATGGCACACATCTAGGGGAAATCTCACGCAAACAGTCTATATACAGGAGCTATAAATAGAACAATGATAACATCTATTTCATTGGATAGATTTTTACGGCGATTTCATCGGGGAAATGATTTCATTGGTTGGCTGTTTGCGAGAGTCTTCCCCTAGATATGTGCCAGAGGTACTATTGAAGTCAGAACGTTATAAGTACCTCTTTGGTGCGAGCATAGATTATAATTTATGGTGCGAGGATGGCCACGTCCTAGCTCGTGTCCATGATAATAGATGGAAATGCATGATGTCATTTTGTTTAATGTTAGCCTACTCATGCGCGCATGATGTACGCAGTATCACCTCTATTCGTGTGTGGTCCGTGGAGGCTAACACCAACAAACTCAACACTAACTCCACAAAATACCTACCTATTTATTTATCATCTATGTAATCTCGCGAGACAATGCGCGATTAAATGCAGGTCGGGTGACGCATGGAAAAAATGGCGATGTTTGGCATATTTTCTTTCAACGTCGGAATCTTTAAGTGTGGTGACATAACAGCACATCCTCCCCCTATCGTAGAATAATAATCAACGACAGATATGTATTACTATTTAATGATGTAGACCAGAATGAAATCTTTGGATTATTTATCTAGAGATATACAAACACACATGCACTGACATGGTGGTCGCGTGGCATGTTGGTGCTGTATGCCTCCACTCGCCGAGAGCCGTAGCTGCTGCATGCTGGGAGAATAGAGGCTACACTGAACACCGAAGAAATATACTTATTTGTGTGTGTCAAAGACTTTATCCAAATATTCCTGTTCAAGAGAACCGTTTAAGTGACTCAAACACTAGATGTATTTGGTATAAACCTAAAGAATTGATGATTTTACACCACATAAGGTGATTGATTTCTTTCCAAATGATTTGTTATAGATGAATCCGTTCCTTTTCCGCGTAGTCAGTTTGTTTATTTACAAAGATTTCTATGTGAACAGTAGCGTGCGACCTCTCAACCGTCTGTCCGACGACCAATTAAAACGTATTCTTCTAACCACGTGACTAACATAGTCTTTGTAAATAAACTGACTGCCCGTGGAATGAGCTGATTTGTCGATAACAGATCATTTGGAAGGAAATCAATCACTGTACGTTGTGTAGGATTATCAGTTTATGTTTTATACAATATATGGTAGTGTTTGAGTCACTTTAATCAAGACGATTTATATAATTGCGAAGAGCGGATAACTCTTCCTAGTTAGCTCCCGTCATAATTACGTCAATACGGTACGGTACAGGTAATTGATACACAAACAATTCACTTTCACCCTTTGGTTTGTAACATTATATTCAATTCAAAATAAAATAAAATAATGTATTTAGCGTCCATTTCCTTCTGTATACTTACATATGTAGTTGATCTTTAAGGCTTTCTAATTGTTTTACGACATTTGTGTCTTATACAAATATTTATTCGGATCTTGTATCTGTGAAATACTCTCAAAGGTTCGTCTGTTCTATAGATTTACCTTGTGTGTATATTGGCATGTATGTAGCTTGTTTGAACTTCCAAACAAACATGTGCCATTAATTTTAACCTTGGTATGCTGTTATGTAATGCCTGGATGTTAGCGTTTTAGCTAGAACGTTTTGAAACTCAATACTCCCCAACTCCTGTCTGTCGGTGGATTTGGAATTCACGTGTTATCAGCGCAGTAAGATTACATTGGACTCTGACTTCTTACATTCAGGCTGGTAGGAATTCAAGGAATCAAAATGTTGCAAACTTTAGATATCTTGTAGGGCCAGATGTACGAAGCAATGTTAGGCCAGCACGAGGTGCAGGTAGTGTTTACAAGCTCATCGCCTGTGCGCTGTTCGCGAGACAGTGTGGCCCTCGGTCCTGCTCCACAAAACGATCGTAGCACTACGGGAGTTGTTGATCTACACGCGTAGGTGGTACTAGCACTCTTGTGGGGCTACGATCGCTTTGTGGAGGTATACGTATTACTATGCTAAACCAATTTAACATTACATCAGACTAATACGGTAGTGGATGATATTTTCTATCTTGCCGTTGTCCTCTGAACAGTGCTGTGTAGGCACGTTACGTAGGTCAGTATACCTTTTAGAAGCCACGACATCGTGCTCGACTATACAGAACGGAGTTCTAGATAATCACATTGCCCTGTCTTGAATCATTCACGAAAGGTTCGTACTGTAGTCCTGGAACCCGTTCCACAAAAAGATCGTACGTAGCGTTACGGGAGTCGTGACTCCTATACGTTACCATCTGGCAGCGCTAAGATCGTTCTGTCGACCTAAGTCAGCGCATAACCCATGCTTACCATGACTAAAAAGTTTGGTAACCTTAGCCCCAGGGTATTTGATGAATGTTAAGTAAGCACTGACCATATATATATATATGCATATTATTTACGTAAATACACAGTAGCGGATTTAGTAAGTAGGATAACGTTTAACGTTTTTCTAATCCTATTCTGATGAATGAAATATGTTTATATCAATTTGATATCATTCTAATAGGAGATGTGCGTCCAGCTTGCAGTTTCAATAGAAGCAGTGGATACACTGGAGGATGAGGTGGAATGATCAATGTTTCGACCCTTCTTGCAGATTGGGTTGTATGAACTCCAGGGAGTTGAGAAGGTGAAATGAGTGAACATTGATCAGGGGGCCTATTCTGGAAATGTTCTACGATCATACGACACTCTTAAGGATTCATATTGGCTAAGAAGATATTATGAATGTTTCGAGAATAGGCCCCCAGGGTATCAGTTCTTGAAGCTCTCGTATCCACTAATTACGCTCTCATGTATCTGTTTCGCTGAGCACTACGAGAGCGCTCTATGAGAGCTTCATGGAACAATATCCTTGGTAATAATGCAGCGCTATGGTGACGTTTCTGAGCATGGACTTGACACGATATAAACACGTACATTATAACCACTGAATACCCGGATGAGAAGATATACGCCACCAAAGACGACATTCCCATGCAATAGGAGAATACATAGATATGGTATGTATTATTAGTGTAGGACGTTATACGGTAGTTTTTCTGCTGAATGTTCGTGATAGATGGAGGTGGGAAAATAAGCTTGACATTGATAAATGATAGGGAAAAGAATGCAGAAGAATTAGGAAGAGATATTGTGGGCGGGTGGGAGGAGCAAACCTTGCCCACTGCACACTCCACCTGAATCAGCCTGTAGTGTTACCAGTATACACGAGGTCTTAGTTAGCCTGTAGTGTTACCAGTATACACGAGGTCTTAGTTAGCCTGTAGTGTTACCAGTATACACGAGGTCTTGTAGTGTTACCAACATACACGGGGTCTTAGTTAGCCTGTAGTGTTACCAGTATACACTGCGTCTTAGTTAGCCTGTAGTGTTACCAGTATACACGAGGTCTTAGTTAGCCTGTAGTGTTACCAGCATACACGAAGTCTTAGTTAGCATGTAGTGTTACCAGCATACACGAGGTCTTAGTTAGCATGTAGTGTTACCAGCATACACGGGATCTTAGTTAGCCTGTAGTGTTACCAGAATACACGAGGTCTTAGTCTGTAGTGTTATCAGCTAGTATACACGAGGATTCAGTAAGTGTTTCATTCATAGTTCTGCATTATTCCGGACGCTGAGACAAAGTATATTCGAGCTGCTGTTTTGTCTCATTTAACGTAATTGAGACACTTATGCCAAGTGTCAGACAGATATGTATACGCGAGTCCTGTACCAACAATTAGTCGCATATACTGAGCGCAAATAGAAAGGCACGACGAGTTTTCCCTACAAGTATTTACAAATTGTTTAACTTTTTTTCTTCTCTCCGATGTATTTGTTCAAGCTGTTACTGCTTACAACCAAACGTCATGATACCTGTACTAATTATAACCGTCTTACAAAACACATTTTATACTATGACAACACAGAGTGAACGAAACGGGTTTGTTTGCTATACACACTTCCTTCACGTCAACTACTTGACATGGTATGTAGACCGGTTTCCTCCTCTCCGCTATACAACCCCTCACGAGTCTTGCTCTCCTCTGAGCAAACATCTCGCACTCCTCCTTATGCTCCTAACATTGTATAAAGACGCTTACCGCTTGATCGAACACGTGAGTGGCAATCGACGAACGCTACTGTATTATTTCCAAGCAGTCGTCAGGAATATAGCCTTTTAATCTTCCCTTGACTGGTCTAGTTGAACAAAGGCGACAACGTGCACTTCATTGAGCAGGATTAGACGGAACATCAGAGATTACTTCTGGGACTGGCTTATGTACTAGAACTTACATTGGACAATAAGTAGTTATTGCACGCGCTTTGTTTGCGACTCTCTGTTTGGGTCCAGTAACAAAGACAAGCATGTTCCACTGGTCGTAGAGATAATCTGTTCAAAGGAAACGCATGTTTGAATCGTTATATTAGTAATATCCGTTCAAAAGAAATGTGTTCGATTGCTTTGCCACTATATATATATGTTGTGTCTTGTGTATACATGTAGTGCTTAGGCACTATCTGTTGTGTACATTTAGTACTTATCGAAATGTATTGTGTCCTGCGTAACTCGTTTAGTATCATGCTACGTGTACATGCTCCTTCCCGTGTATGCTATATCATGTGGGCGTTAACATGTTAATATATAGAAAATGTTCATGTTGTCTATGAGTGAGACTTTAATAAATATATCTGTCTGTCTCTCTCTGTCTGTCTGTCTGTAGCATATGCAAGTAGTAAGAACTAGACCAATTGACGCTATAACCACATTAACGGTTAATATACATGTACATTGATCAATCTAAGGCTATTATTACCTCAAAAGAAACACGTGTACATTGATCAATCTAAGAAACACGTGTTGAGAAAGTTTGTCTAAGAAGGGACCTCGAGAATTTACATGTTCTAGAAACCATTCCTATTTAGGCCATGGCTTATGCAGTCGGTGTCCATCTTAGAGCGTAAATTCTACGACATCGCAAACACATCAAATCTAGTTCGCAAGCACAACAGCACTATAGTCGCAAGCACAACAACAATAGTTCGCAGAATATGGGAGCATATATAAGAAGCGCCACACAGACAGAAAATAATGTTGGCCAAATGTCCATGAAATATCCCACCAAGTGATAATCATAGCTTCTATGATGACCTTGTGATACGGAACGAGGTGCATTCTTTAAAAACGTATACCATTAATCGCCCAAACGAGGCACTAAAACCACGTGAAGCCATGATGCGCGTTGTTCATGCGCAGAATAATGTCGGGTATTGTCCGCAAAACGATTATCTTACAAACTGTTCCTCGGCGGAAGGTCTTCAGCAGGCTATACACAGTACACGTATACAGTGCCATCGGCTTGCTTTACTACCTATTAAGCAGTTTCCACTTCGGTGATCACAAGAACAACCCAACTTCATAAAGACAAACTTGGAATGCTTTATATTGGAATGGCTTTAATTGTATGGAAGTTCCGAAGCAAGATCTAAAATGTTAAATTCAGTATGTTCACAAATCAAGCTTCATTGACTATTCATGATATTCGTTTTATATTGTATACATCTTCCATCATGAAACATGGTATCCTTTCACAAAGCTCTATTATCCACTAAGAGATAGAGCTCTCTTTGCAGTGCATTAGCTATTGGCAAAGAGAGCGCTATGGTCTCCTAGTGGATAAGAGAGTTTCGTGAAAGGATACCCAAGATCATGAGCTTTCTGCTGTCTCCAATTTCCTTTGAATGCTTTTTAATTGCAAGAAAAACCACGTTAATATTTCAGTACTAAGGTATTTTGTTAAGGACGTTATATTAACTGTCCAAAGCGCAATGATAGTCAACATGTTAACGGCCGATTGTTCGCTACAGATCATGGCGCAATGCATCTCAGACCTCGCTGTCTAGTTTAATACCGCTAAAACTAAATTTACAACATGAAAAGAAAAATGAAATACTAGTAACTGTTTTTATTGGAACATTTAATATGTATTTATTTATAATGCAAGTATATACTTGTATTCTGAAATTCTGATGTATATTTATAATCAGATTTATATTACTTTCTAAACTAAATTTAATGTATTTAATAGAAAAAGAGATGATATATACGCATGTGAATTATATTTACACTTTCCACCACATAAATTACTAAAATAATAATAATGTAATTTTTATTGTGTTATATAGTTGTCAAATAAATAAATAAAAGGTGAAATATCCTTATTTCATCCATTTACAACAAGTAAATTTGAGAAAATAACCCCAAAACAATTATTTCAACATGTGTCGTGACATTTTGGTTGAGCTGTATTTTGGCATTCGAGCATTTAGCATTCCGGATTTGCAATAACCCAGCCATGCATGCTGGAGCCATTACGGGAGGCGACGTCTTGGCAGCGCTGCGGATAGACATCCTCTGACCGGCGGTCAAACCTGACATTTATGACGCTGACATGACATTGATGAAGTATTCGAACGTGTATTCACGCGTGACGTGAATTTTAACAAACCAAGCTGACCCACCACCAAATACTTCCACCTTTCCCCAAACACATACACACACCACCATCACCAACACCCATGTGTTCATAACCGGCAAAAGCCTTTCCATTTCTCCACAGGGGAACTTCTAGACAAATATACATCACCGCCGGAAAGTAAACCGACCGGACCAAAGAGATACCCCTGTCTCAGGCCTAACGCTTTTAAAGTCTTCAGCCCCGTTCTCGCTTCAACTCCGAGAACAAAACTGTCGATATGTTTTGACAACTTGCTAGAAACTCTATACATTAGATTAAAGAAGCCTTGGTTCGACCTGCTTTTTAACTGAAGAAAAATGCGCTTTCTAAAATCTGTGTTTAACGGGGTGTGCGACTTGATCGGGCTTAACTTGTCATCGACGTATCCATGAAAACTACGCCAGACTCTCAGATTGGAGGATTTTAGTTTCCTGTGGCGCTACGAAAACATGCATGTCATTTCTAAGCCCCTTATCTATTTCACGTATTAACACTCTTCATTTTACTTTTCACTAATTCTGTATGCCAGAGGTCTGAAATTCAAGATGGTGGAAAAACATATAATCCTCGCTTCTCAAACAGCCTCCAAATATTCGGCCAGATTGGCTTTCTCGGTTTGTTTGGTCTAGGATCAGGTTTCGCCACCGGTGATTAATGTACCCCCATCAAATATTCTACAGCAAAAAAAAAATAAAGGCATACATGTTATTCATATGAGGTAGGTGGCATACTAGAATTATGGTACACGAGCTTCAAAATGTCAGAAATATGCACAAAATAGAGCTAGCTTATGGTAAATAGTTCTATATGAAGTGGATTTTGTTTTGAGGAAAACCAGAGTTCCTAAATGTTGAGAAGGGAGTTGAGAAGGGACAGTAGAGGACACAGATTCATTGATCGGAGTAATAATGTAGCACTATGAGCATGCATACCAGCATGGAATTGGCCAAATATACATGTGCACATTATCATTTTTATTATATTTACTATTATTATTATTATTATTATTATTATTATTATTGCTATAAAATATATAGTTTTAAAGTAATCAACCGAGTACTTTGCAAGACAGACAAAGAAAACCGTTGACTTATATTTTTGCATTAACATGTGTTGTTGAATCAACGGCGCATCTTCTCGAACGTGCTTACATATGTCAGAGACTATATCTGTATATGGTCTCTGCATATGTTTACAAACATCGACATTGTCTAGCCGTGTTGTATTCCTCGGCAACCAACAAACAATCAATGTGGTGTGTGCATGTAGTAAGTCGTCCAATAATGAACACCAATATTAGGTGGTTATCTCCAATGGGAGCCAGTATTGGGTGATTAAATGGTCATTGCCTCCTTACATCAATGGCGACATTCTCTGAAACACGTGGTCATTTCATCTGCCTCCTTTTTATCCGTCAAAGACTCTGGGTCGTCTGCTTCAAAGAGTACAGTGCCGATGTAAGTAGCCATTTGGAAATTGGCATATGTTTCCGAGGATGGCCCCAACCCACTAACATACTCGGAAGACAAAATCTCAGATTTCCACGAAAAGACGTATTATCAAGAGCCCGGTCTAGTCTGTTGCAATGATGTGCGTTTATCTAAAAGTTGTCATTTGCTGTTCTAATATCGCATTTTAGGCGTGAAATCTGTCACAGCTCACCAATAAACCTTTAACCATGGAAAGCGGAAAGAAGGAAATATACATATTCCCTTCACTAAACGTAAATTTATGGCTATCATTTTTTTTCTTTTTTCTTCTTCTAGATTTCAAACTCGTCGAAACGCGACTGTAGAACCCATAACAGATAAGAAGTGTATTTGCTAACGTTCTTTATCTCGTGGAATATGTATATGAATATGTATTTGATGTTTACAAAGTATGCCCAACCGTCGAGATGATCTCAAATTATAGAGGTCTGTGGGTTTATTTTACTAAACCATCCATAGTCTCAGAGCGTAAAAGTTAATAGTTGAAGTATAAATTATAGTTGAAATATAAATTATATTTATATGAAAGGTGTGGCTGAAATTCTTTATCTTCTGATTTCCAGCAATCTAGACGTGCTCCACTTCTCTAAGGAGATATTTTGAATGAGTATTTGGGTGAGAACAGGCTTGACTGATGTACTAGCAATTTCGACTGATTGTACTCGTGTTGAAAGGTCATAGTTCAGCTTGCATGTATAATTGTGACTAACGGTATGAAGTTCTTATAATATCTATAAGGGATATTCGTCCTATTTCGACTGTAACAATAGCTTATATGCACAATAGATATGGGAATAAAACTAGATACCTGAATGGTAATAAATTCCTTATTTCGAGGTTTCAATGGTGATACTGTTCCATATTTTCTTCTGCTGCGTCTCAGTAAATACGGAATCTTGCGGACCTACATGACACCGTATCTCCCTTGAAACTTCGAAATAAGTTACATTCTCCCTGGGTCCATAGTACATTACTACATATATAATAGTGCCGTGTTGTCATAATTTAATCGGTATTTCTTAATTGTTTTGTACTGTAACAGTAGTGTGTTAATATATCATGTGTCATAAGCGGTATTTCTGCCTGTGTTGACTGCAGCAATACAGCTGTCATACGCAGCATTTCTCCGTATTTCTGCTGTTAAAATAGTATCGTGTTCTTACAGATGTACCACTAATACCTGTCTGTAGGAAATTATCCGTCAGAGGATGACATGCATATAGACGTTGATGGCTTCTAGTCTGCATTTCTTAGATAACAACGCTTAATATGTCCATACCTAAATGTCAGAACTGCAAAGGTGTTGTTATGTTCTATACAGTCCGACACACGGATCCTAGGACCTAGTTGTATTACGTGCAAAGCAACTCTATGGAATGGAGCAAGCTATTATAACTAAGTCCACGTATGATACGATTCAAGTTCCTTGCATAATTTAGCGCCTCATGGAATTTCGTCTCGTGACTTCATGGCACAATGAATGCCAATTACTCAACATTCATTCTTTAACTAATGACGATTATCTTGTCCTTCAATGAACGTCACAGGAGTCATTATCGTTCATGTAAGGAATGAATGTTGAGTCAGTATAGCATCCATAGTTCTATGAAGATAATGCGTGTATATGGGCCAATGGCCTTAATACTGAATAAACGAATTAAGGAATTGAGGGTCACGAGACCAAATTGGCAAATTTCACGAGGCGCGATCCGATTCATGGTAAATTTGGTCTCGTGACCCATTATCTTCATGACATAATGAATTATAATGACGCGACATTCATTTCATATAATGGCAGTCACTAAAAACAACAGACAACAAGTTTGGTTAGAGAAATAACGTGAATAAGAACTCTATCAGCGCACGTAATCTATGCAGTAACTATAGGTTGAACCATAGATTATTATCTATGGTAGAACAATGATGTGACGACGGGATAACAATGAAATTACGACGGAAGAACAACCAACCATTGTCATGACTGATAATGACCTTGGCATTCATGGTGCTATTGTAGCAGGGGGGCTTTAATGACCGATTCCGGGTATTCTTGATTGGTCCGTATTTCGTGGCTGGCCGTCATCATGGAGAATATTGATCTTGTTTGGAGATGGTTTATTTACATAGTTTATCTCATATATATTTACAAGGAGGGAGCTCCACACCATCTCAGTACAAGTATATCATATATACAATTGGCGCTCACATGCTGGCATACAGTATCTAGCTCTACAGTTCTCTGAATATGGTTAATCCTCACATGTTGGTGTACAACACATCTCTCTATTCCTACGGTTCTCTCTCAATGTTACATCTTGATATATACAGTAGACGCTCTCTATTCCAACTGTTCT
>JAUTBQ010150222.1:0-14123 GCA_032361185.1 Lepetodrilus ovalis | reverse complement strand
CCAGAATCAAGTGAGAAAAAAACTTTACCAGAAAGTGAGGGGTTCGGTCAAAAAAGGCCACTTTCCTGCCGGACTAATATGGCAAATATCCATTACATTGAAATTATTGTTTACTACTCCTAATGTGAAAAGACTCAAAATATTAATATTTGCTGATAATTTAAATTCCTATCATACCAATACGTTTGTACATACATGTACATGTTGTATTTGATTACATCAACAACATAACTGTCTGTGATTGTCTAAAACAAAATTAACTTGACAAATATTCAAATACTTGTTTACTGGTATTATTAATTTCCAGGCTGTAGAAGATGATGATAAGATGCATAGTCGACTGGGATGGACCATCATCCTAGCTGTTTAAAATCAATATAATTTGCAAAATACCTCATTCTGCTGAGACAGATGGTATGTGAATGCACAAACACAGGAGGAGTCATTGCATATTAGAACATTTATTCACTGGATGCTCTGCACCCATACAGGATTTGGATCCGTTACAAAACGTAATTAATAGATAGGTACTCCACCATACACACAAATGTAAAAAGACACTGTAGCACACATTTCAAGAAATGTAACATGAATTTCATACTGCAGTTATGATACACAACAGTACTCGCAAGTGCGATGACCATCTATGCTTTAATACAATGGGTCAATGCCCATATGCTTAGTTTCTACAACTGAATTATTCGAATGATGAGTAACAAAACAGCAGTGCGATTACAGAAAGAAAAAAACATCATGCTACAGTCCTTATAACGATTGTGTCATGGAAAAGCAGCATTATATACATACTAGTACATTACATATAGGACACGAATCTATATGGTTAGTGTGAAATTGTATGTTCATATAAATGTGAAGTAAGTCGTTTGTGAAACCTATCTACACAAGACAAATGCAAAATGCATACAGTGAATAGTACCAAAAAAAAACCTGTACATATTGGTGTGTATGAAAAGTTGAAAACTTAGATGATAGCAAATGGAGTGGAAAACAAATTAGCATGACCTTCATTATTACTGTCATGAAGAAACACTGATGGAATTAATAATCTAAGACAATCAACATCAGCATGATAGCTTTTTTCAAAGATGAAACTAATTATTCCTGGCCAAGAAATGCTGGGAGTGTTGAAGTAAAGTACACAAATGTTACCATATAATCAGTTGGTTGACTTAGATAATGACCAAACAAATTTCTGTCTGAGACTATTTATGTTCGTTTTGTACACCCATACGTTGCTATTTACTGATGTACTTATTCCCCAACACTTCATAGCCGACCACTACATTCGACTCACTACATTTGATTAACAAGCTTTTTACCTACAGTTGCATGTCCGAATGAACATAGGGACAGGTGCCTCAAAAAGTAGAGCCCTGTAAATCTGCTGATTTCCACAAATCCATGGAAAATTGCTATGATTCAAGGAAGAAATTTTTTCAACATACAACAAATCAGTGTACAAACGACACACAGAAAGCTAAAGATTCCTCTGTGTGTATCATGAACATTATCATATGATATATACTGGGTACATATCCTTCAATGTACAAGAGTAATGGAAAATACCCTGTCAATCATAACACTAAATGAACAGGAAAGACAACATACCGATAGATACTGTTATTGGTTATTATCAGGAACCGGTGTGTATGGGATTATGAAATATCCTCCAAACTCTTCAATCTGATAATCAAACGACAGCCCCCACCCATACAACACACACAGTCAGTGACACACATCAGATACTAGTATCAGACATGTCTAAATGTTTAGTAATATATCATCCTCACATCTCAAGGGTACGAATTGCATTCAGGACTTGTTTCATGTCCCCCGGGCACACATCTAGAGAGAAACTTCCGCAGTCTAGGAGCTATAAATAGAACAATGATAACATATATTTAATTGGGACAGATTGTTGCAGCAAATTCATTGGGGCAAATGATTTCTTTGGTTGGTTGGTTGTTTGCGCAAGTTTCCTGCCAGATGTGTGCCAGGGGTACAGTACATGAAATGAATCCTGAATGTAACAAGTGCCCCTGCGTTGTGAGGATGGTAATATATCAGACTGGCCCCAACTAGTACGATTTCATATAAAACTCAAGGTTTTGTTCACAAATTCCCCAAAATTCCTTAAAAAGGTTTCGCAAACTTGATCTTGGACAACATGGTTTGGGGGGTTATAATCCATTCTCCACAGTATTTCATTGACATTGGCCTGTTTATAGATGAAAGTTAGCCTGAGAGAACAATTGACTATGGTGCAGTACAATGCATGGCACAAGACCTATCTGCTTGAAAAATAGTTCTCTATTTCATACATGGCTGGATTCAAACCATGAACCATCCACACTTGCTTTACATAATGTGATTACTTATTATGTAAATTAGCTCACCTATTCACCCAAGATTTAATTCCAAGTCTGTGTATGTACATTTGTACAACTACAATACAGTATTATGTGCCCATGATACACAAAACCCTAGATACACCTGGAGAGAGCCATTTGTATAATGAGCATCCAGCATAGGATGCACATCATGCTCAACAATTATCTATTATAGACTACCGGTACTACATGAATATTTACATAAAATTATGTATCTATACAGCCAATGAGACCTCATATGCCTTCAAATTCATCACTGTACTAAATGTATGTGTGCATGTAGCGCCTACATACCATCACATCTACTACTATAGATGGCTTGACAAAAATAATAAAAAGAAAATATTATATATGGCAACAATAACCCCCAATTAGCTATGTCTTTCTGTCTATTATGTATGGATATAGCTGAAAGACTGTCATCACAGTAGCATATTCCAATATAAATGAAATCTCTCAGGGGAAAAAAAAAGTTACACTTGGTGTGTTTAGACAACAATGAATCACAATTTCAATCACGACATAGCTAGCTATACACGGTACACATACTCCTCGGGGAGTTGAGAAGGAGCACGAGAGCACACTGATCCACTGACCAGGGTAATAACGTAGCATAATGAGCACGCCTTCGACAGTAGAACTGGCGCAATATACATGTACACATTATTAGTAGTATTATAGACAACAGATGGCTGCGACTTGTAATGACAGATTAAGATTCAAGAAATGTATTATTGTAGAAACATTATAATTATGTAGAAAAATCAACACTGGACACCCTGCAATGGATTCTTCACTGATGACACATACAATTATCATTACACTATAGTTAACATGGGTAACAAAAATGTAACCCATTATGCAGTCATTTTCATCGGCACAGCAAAATATATAGAATATATGTAGATTTTCAGTACGTTCTCAGAGCACAGTAAAAGAATGAACTAATGCTACATGTCGCAGTGGGAATAGTTTACTAATAGGCAGTGAACACAGCATAAGAATATACTATAGGTTAGTCAAGTGATGACTGGATAATAAACCAGCACACCATGTGAACATACATGCTCTCCCAACAGCTATATATCACTACATGCGTTTCAGGTATATGCATTCTCGGGCACTTCTTTTTCGATTTCGTAGTGGAGCCACATGATCAGCTCTATAAAATATGTTATAGACAATCAAAGAGCTTGTCTAATAAAAGAAAATATTTTACACAATATAAAATTAAATAGGAAGTTGACTGTTTGATATTTGTCATAAATCTAGATGGATCAGTTTGACCAAAAGTTAACTCAAATGTACAAACCCAGATTGTAAATGGACCTGTAACAATAATCGAAACTTTAAATTGATTGAATTATTACTTCACGTCGCAGAGGGAATATTGCTCCCATAGGCAAAGGAACTATCAAACTTACTAGCCCAAACAGTGATACATATATCTACTAGTCATTTAGGATACCTTGATGGCCCAGGCTAGCCGGTTAGTGTCAATATTGATCGCTGCTGTAATGTTATCTATAGAATACTGATGGTGCACAGATTCAGATGTTTGACAGCTATTATCAGATAACAGATACAGTAAAAAATAATATCCTAACATACAGAGCTATAATGTTCTCATCAGAGAGTGAGAGCACAAAACATGAAATGGCCGCTAAAACATAAATTGGAAAGTTATCACTGTTGGAAGAGCATGGTGAACATGAGTAGCTATTGATGCTAATGAAGCGATTACAAGAACTGGGAGGTATAAAGAACAGTCTCTGTACACAGGATTAGCATTGGAAGTGTCCTAAGCAATTACCATGATTGGGAGGTATAGAGGATGTTTTCTACAAACACAGGATGTTTTCTACACACTAATGCTGTATGTCAGCTAAGCGATGATGATGACTTGGAGGTATAGAGAATGTTACCTACAAATACAGGATGTTTTCAACAGACACAGCATTAGCCGTAAGTCAGTTAAGCGATGATGATGACTTGGAGGTATAGAAGATGTTATCTACAAATACAGGTTGTTTTCTACACTAATGCCGTAAGACAGCTAAGCGATGACGATGACTGGGAGGTCATCCTGGTCGTCATCATCTGCTGGAGTGTCGCTCTCGTGAGTGTCCAGGTGACGCGAGTAGGCACCGTCGTCTGAGAAGGTCTCGCCGCACGTCTCGCACACGTAGATGTGCTTCACATGCGTGCTCATGTGCTGATCCAGCTCAGCTCGAGACTTGAATTTCAACCCACACCGTTTACACTTTAGGATCGACCTGTGGAATTTCTCGTGCCTCTCAAACCTTGCCCTATCTGTGAACGTTTCGCCGCATGTTTCACAAACCAGAATCTGAGTCACATGTTTCTTTTGGTGTTCTAGAAAGTCATACTGAGACACAAACTGCTTCGGGCAGAAATTACATTTCAGTTCAACTAGAGGCACGTTCCTCCGGACTGGAGCTCTATACGTGGATTGGAGATTACGACTTCCAACTTCAGCAGAAAGGACATCTTGCGATTGCGAATTGTGACTTCTCATGTGGATGGAGTAATCACTTTCATACGCAAACCTCTCTCCACATACCCTACACACGTGAGTAGGCTTTATATGGATTTTCAAATGTTCTTTCAGCTCCTCTTTCCTCACAAACTCCAGCTTGCACTTGTTGCATTTCCAGCGTATTTCCTCTTTAGCCTTGTGGTTGTGGAGGTGAGCGTTGTACAGGATCTCCTCAGCATACATCTTCCCGCACTGTTCACAGCGGAACATCTGCTTCTGATGCTGCTTCAGGTGAGCCCTCAGATCCTCCTTCAGTTCAAAGTCCAGCTTGCACTTGTTGCACTTCCACACGATCTTGGAATTGGCCTTGTGCGTCTTCAAATGAGCGGTGTAGGCGGTGTCGCTGGTGAAGGTGTTCCCACAGGTCTGGCAGACGTACGTGTGGATCAGATGCTTCTTCTTGTGGAGTTCCAGTTCCCTGGCAGACGACAGCTTCTGTCCACACTTGAGACAGGGGAAGACGGTGACGTGCTTCTTCTTGTGGAGACCCAGCTCCCGCTGCGAGGACAGTTTCTGGCCGCACGTCGCGCACTTGAAGGTCTCGTCCTCTTCGTCGTGTGCTCGGAGGTGGTTTGTGTATTCCTCGTCCTTGGTGAAAGTCTTGTCACACATGTCGCACTCGTAGACGATACTACTGTGGGTCTTCTTATGTTGTGACAGTGCTTCCTTCGACTCAATTATCTTCCCGCAGACATCGCATTTCAAATTCGACTTTTCGATTCTATCGATTTCAGCTTGATGTTTAACAAGTTCAGATTCAGAATGGCTTTTCAGGTGCTCGCTTAGTTTGTCTTTCGATTCAAATTCCTCCCCGCATGCGTGGCATTTGACAATGTGGGTTTTGAAATGCTCGATCAGGGCATCTTTGGTGTCAAACTCCTCGCTACATGTGTGACACTTTACCTTCACTGGGTTCACATGCTTCTTCATATGCACGCCGAGTTCATCTTTACCACTAAAGACATCTTCACAAATATTGCACCGGAACTTTTTCACGTTCGCTGCCGTCAAATGCGTGTTCCTATGTCTCGTCATACCTCCCCTGTCACCAAATGTCCTCCCACAGATATCGCATTCGAACGACTTATTGTGGACTTTGGCATGATTCTTCAACTTGTAAGGAAAGTCGAAGAGCATCCCGCAGATGTGGCAAGTAAGCGACTTTGGATCGATGTGACACTTCATGTGACCTTCCAGAATTTTAGCACTCATGAAATCTTTATTGCAAACACCGCAAACAAACGGCTTCGCCCTCATCTTCTTCTTCTGTTTCTTCTGTGCTTTGGTGTAATCGTCGTCGCTGTAGTTGGACCCGCTGTCAGTCTTGAACTCGTCCTCCGCTTCTGCTTCGTCGGCAGCTCCTGGTGGGATGTAGTCCTCGTCCCTGTCAATCTTCGTCTTCTCATCGTCCGACTCCGTGGACACTCCTCCATCTAGCACATGCAGATGCGACACGAATGTATCGGGGTACGCATCGCTGTCGTCATCGGTATCCATCGGCGACGACTCCTCGCACGACATCTGACCGTCGGCAAATGCTTGGATCTGGAAGAGGCGATCGGAGTCGTCCAACTTGCTGGCGGCCGGCGAGCTCTGCGTGGGCGGTGTGCTCTGCGTGGGCGGTGTGCTCTGCGTGGGCGGTGTGCTCTGTGAGGGCGGTGTGCTCTGCGTGGGTTGCTCGCTCTGTGAGGGCTGCGAGTCCTGTGAGCTCTGCGAGTTCTCCTCGCTCAGCGTGTCCGGAGTGCTTTCCTTCGTGTCGGATGTCTCCAGAGACCTGTACTTGGGAGACTCGGCAGACCTCTTCATGATCTTCTTCACCAGGCTGTCCAGCCTGGAGCTGGACTTGTGTCCTCTCTTGCGCTTCCGGGACATCTCGGAGACATCGCTGTCCGGGAAGTTGGAACTGGAGTCTGTACCGCTGGTTTCTCCGTAACCCGAAGCTTCGGTTTCGTTGACACTATCTGCACTGTCATCCTTGACCCCAGATTGTGATCGCGTGTCAACGTCAGAGTCCTTCCCCTGCGTCACCTCGGAAGTCTGCTCGTCGTCACTCCCGTACAGCAGCTTGTTCTCATCCTTCAGACTCAGGTCCTTGTTGTCGGAATTGGAAGACGTCTCGCCGTCTTTGGAAGCAGAGTGTTCGTCCTGGCACACCTCCGTGACTGTGACATTGTCCTTGATGTCCTGAACCTGACCGCCATCCTGCTGGTCGCTCTTCCTGGACTCGCTCCCGACAGAGTCACGGCTTCCGTCGCTGTCCAACGCTGCATGATTGCCTCCGGACAGACCCAGGACTTCCTTGCCCAACGCTGTCCACTTCATAATGCTGAACTCGCTGTCACTCCCACTCACCGACATGACTGGTCTCAGCTAAGCGCTGAAAATAAATAACATATCAGAATATTAAAAATAATTAAGCAACATGTTACCAATCAACAGCCTAAGACAGTTTTATGATGCAAAACTGATAAGATAAAATTCATACAATATATGATTATGAGAATTGAATATTATTCCTTATCATCTCATGTTGCCAGTAAAAATATAATGCTGAGAGAATGAATTATTGTTTTACATCACAGGGAGAATTTTTCATTCATAAGCGATAAATATTTGGTGGAATTGATTGTAAAATTGGAATGCAGTCAGTTGTTTTAGAGTTAAAATATGTAATCTTGCATTGAGCTATTGTTTTAATATTTATTATACTGTAGTTGGTTTTAAAGGCATACTATCACAGATATTTATGGCCGTTTCTGACTAGTTCTACACAGTACATTCACTTGTCATATAATCAAGTTTGTACTTCCAAAAACCTTTCTACCGCTGTACGGCAGGCAAAATTTAATTCGAACGAACTGTTTTGGATTTTGCTGTTTATATAACAACCTGAACAATCTTAGTTCTTTGTCCTTTATATTAACAAAAGGGGACATAACTCACAAATCGGTATGACGAAAGAACTACGATTGCTTCATATATCATGAATAAATAAAATATGAAATTTATTATAAATATCAAGTGTTAGGGACTTAGGATACCCGTAAATAACAACTTTTGGGTGTACAAATCAAACGTAAATAGTCTCAGACACAGGGTTAGAAGTTCTCACTCGCCCGGCGGTGACCTTCTTTTATTCTGAGCGAGTACCTTTTCAGGGATTTCGCTCTTCTTATTCGACTTACTAGCCCTGCTGGCTTGTTAAAGTTGTAGATTTTTACTCTTAACTTCTAACCCTGCAGACAAAAATTTGTTTGGCCATTATCTAGGCCAATCAACAGTGATAGTATGCCTTTAAGAAAAGTTTTGGATTTAAATAAAATCAAAATTGGGAGTATATACTTGAATACAAAGCATGATATAATAACTATTGATAACCTGGAAATAAAATCTTTAAAAAGTTTGTTTGTTTTATTTAATGGGGTTTATAGGGGCTTTCTAGAATCTTTCACTAACATCATGACTTGTCAGTTTAGGGCAGGAGGAAACCTGCAGCATCCGTAGCGCTGAATGTTGCAGTAAACCTGCGAGCACCAGCTGGTACTGACATACCAAGGATGATAACTGTAGCGCCACTTTACAGACAGTGCATCCTATCAATATCACGTCAGAAATGTAACTTCCGCAAACATTGATGCCGGGGGCCCCCGGGGGCGGTATTTGAACTTGGTTACCTTTCGCTCCAAATTCCAACTTTCTACCACTGCGCTACATCCCGCCCCTAATAGGTCGATTAGTTTGATAATCCACTGGACACTAAAGTTTAATGACACTAACATTTAATGATTTACAGTACATGTACTATGTAACATGATATTGTTAAAGCATAAAACAATTATCTATGCAAAATTTGACATGCCTATGCTGACTCAGGTATATTTACCAATCCAAGGCAGAAGAACTTTCTGCTTCACAGATTATATTTAGCCAGAAATATGCTTGGAAAAACTATTAAATCGATGTTAACAACGACATCATGCTTCAATTTCTCTTATTGATCTAATCTGTAATGTAACTTAAAATAAAAAAATACGGGACGATTTCTATTTTCTGGACCATTAAGTAATTGACGATGACATTTAGCGTCAAAATCAATCCCCATTCCTCTCCATCCTCATTTGATATAACCAGCCATCAAACTATTTCTGCAAGGTAAATACCATTAAAGAGAGATAGAGTGACAATGGCATCAAGAATGGACTATTGGCTTAGGGAATTTGCTCATTTGGAGTTGAGTAATGATACTTGTCACGATACATTTAGAAGGTAAAAATATTGATTATACATCTAGTAAATCTTTAAACTATATTACCAGACTAATTTGTCATTATGTGATATATATAGTCACTACTATAAATCAAAGATAAGTATTGCCAAACCTAACGACCAGAGATAATTAAGGTACGTAAGTATGGCTTGCCATACTAACGATATACCGTATACGTGGTGTATATATAGTTCCGCTGCTCTGACTGAGTGTATATACAAAGTAAATCATGGGCTGGTAGACATTTTGCCTTGGAACTAATCAATGGTTTGTAAACAAGTCAATCAGTGTTTATTGATCTAGATAGCATGTACGCATAGATCACCTCGTATATAATTGTAATCAACAGTGTCATACAATTAGGTGTTGTAAAGGAAAATGATAAGCTTTATTTCTTATACTGAGAAGCATGTACAATTGTATATGTAGTCGGGTGTGATACAAGATAAAGTACGCCTACAGGTATTGCACAACCAAATACTTTTCCATAGGCCACAATGGTAGAGTTTGGATTGATATAACATTTAGGAAGGAAACCACAATACCTGACCACACATGATGTAACAGTCCATCATCTGCAGAGTCTGGAAACTCACAAATAAAAAAATTCTCGTTTTTTGTGTACACAGTAACCGAAAGCAGGTAGAGTATTACCTACAGGGTATCCTTTGCCGAAGCTCTCTTATCCACTAAGAGAGTGGTAGCTCTCGCTTTGCTGATAGCTAATACACTGATAAGAGAGCGCTACCAGTCTCTTAGTAGATAAGAGAGCTTCGTGAAAGGATAACCTGGTCTCAGCAAGCAGGATTAGTATGCCTTTGGCTCAGTTAGTAATACGTTAGACTTACAATTCAGCAACTCAGGTTCAAATCCCAGGATTGACACAGTTCTCTGTTTCACATACTTGTACAGTATATAAAAATAATAATCACCTTTATTTCTGATTCTGAGAAGTACATGTATATAGTACATGTATTTCCATTACTGCATCGACAGTACATGTATTTCCTAATTGAAGAAAAAAAAAACACAATGCATGATTCATGATAGTGGGCGATAACAATTTGCAATTTGCTCAATTGATATCTTAAGTGTTAAATCACGCCATGATAATTATTCCATGTATGCATATTGAACTGGGGTATTTCATGACAAAACACACACTCTCTCTTATCACATTTAACAAAACCAATACTTTGTATCACATATTCAAGATAGGAGATCGTTGCATAGATATGAACGTGAATAGCATCGTAAATTCTTGATTATTTGCCCAGCTGTTTGCATTTTTCAAACAGTAAACATTTGTTCGAGGCAGGTGTTTATCAATATTAATGTTTATTCATCACGAAGACCCATTTGTTTTGATTTGTGATGCAATTTTTATATCTAAAATAGTACGTAACGTGTACATAAAAACAATTTAATAATCATATTTTTTTTAAGGTTTAAAAAAATAAAATATGTGCGTGATAGCAGATACATGTATGTATCATTTTAGCATATGTGGTGTGTTCAATACATCAATAATAGACTGAAACCCATTCATCCAATAGTCTACCTAGTTCCTCACTAGCAGCTTATGTCTTGAACGAATGGCTGATTTTTTGTTAGAAACTTGAGCCATGACATACACCCTGAATTTCATAAATGTATTCTTATCCTAATAGGATTAACAATAATCACTAACCCCAGTAAGACCAAGGATGGGAATTGAACCCATGACCTTTGGTTCTCAAGTTCAACACTATACCATTGCCCTACCATTTGTAATTTAACTCTGGTTAACCCTCTCCCTGCTGGATTATGCACAAACTGTAGTTCTTTGGGGCATCTCTGGTTGCCTGCAGCAGGGAAAGGGTTAAAGTAATATAGTGTTCGCAGTACATGTAACTTTTTTGTCCAGCATATTAACATGATTTGTAAACTCCATATAACGAGCCTAAAATACTTTTAATTGATGACCAAATTTAACTTGGTTATTTACGTATATTTCACTGCGCATTTCAAGGCATTTTGGCGATAAATCAATTGCACAGGAATGATGGATCGAGATACAAGCCAACATAGAGCTGCTATGTTGGTAAACAACCATAGAAAAATGCATGCAATCGGCTGAAAGGAAAAATTGATTTATTTGTTACCGACTGCAAATCGATACCAAAGGTGCCCAAGTCGTCAATTTCAATGTCACCATACTGTTATTGGATTTTCAACAACCTTTAGAATGCTGTGTTATAATACTGTTGATGTCCTTAGACCAAATGATGACAAGTATGGCGTAGTTAGTATTGGATGGGCGGGCAACATTACCATTTGTATTGTGCGTTTACATGAATATTCCATCTCTCATTTATGCATTGTGGTTCTTGAGGATATATAAATGGCGTATTAATTCAGTATTTACATTTATCGGGCATGTCTGTTCACAATTCCATTCGCATTTGGAATAAAACGAACATTATTTACGTTGTTTTGATTACAATCTGAAACTCCAAGAGTGCACCTTTGTAAAGCTGTGTACACATATCGACAGAATCCTTGTAGTAATATTATAATATTCACCTCGAGACTGAACCAGGCGGCCTATTCTCGAAATGTTCTTACGATCTTCTTAGCGTAAGAACGTTTGTAGCCCTACTGTATGAACCTTTAAGATTGCCGTACAATCATAAGAACAGTTCTAGAATAGGCCCCCATGGGTCCACACTAATATTTTGGGTTGCTTGCCCGCAGGTCTAATCTGGGCAAATTGCAATAATAATAATAATAATAATAATAATAATAATTGTACATTTATAACATGCCGACTCCATGCAGAAAGACTCATGTTCGAAGTCCAGATAATAATGGTATTAGCGCCTAGTTTCCAGCCATCGCTGCTCATTGGCATTCACATTATTACCCTGGGTATCGTTTCACAGAGCTCTCTTAGCCGATAAGGGACCATAGCACTCTCTTAACAATGTATTAGCTATCGGCAAAGAGAGTGCTATGGTCCCTTAGCGGCTACGAGAGCTCTGTGATACGATACCCTGGCCAATAGATGACTGTGCAATCAGATTCCATCTTGACTCCTTGGGGTGTATACAACCAAGCTGACGTGTTGCAGGTGCTAGAGGGTTAACATTCATATCACCATCTATTCCTAACGGGTACCCATTTTCTGCTGGCTGAACAGAGGCACCATCAAACTAAGTCATTTGCCTAAGGTGACACCACAACCTTTTCAACTTGTATCTCTGTGTGGGGCAAGATTGAATCCTAGATACTCTCAGTCTCCTGTCCGCGACCGAGCATTGCTAAAACTTGCAACACAAAGTTAAACTGGCATGTCATTGATGGTTATAACCTCTGAACTTTAAACAGAAAACATAAATTCCTGTTGGGAATCACTTTCAACAAACAAGACTTTCCATTTTCCAATGAAATCTGTGAGTGCCTAATGCGATAACTGCCATCATTCCACTGTCGAAGGAAGAACATTCAACATTGACAGTGATGTTTTCTGCTTTGCTAGGAACGTGATTTTCTCACGGCAGTAACAATTAAATTACTTGGTTACAAGGTGTCATGCAGGAAAGGCCTTTCTGTACCTAATTTAAATTTTATGTACTTTTGAAGAAAATCAATATTAAGCTGACACATTGTAGCCTTTAGAATCTCAACATCTTAAGATTCATTTGTGAACCAGGCATTAATGAGTTTTTTTATGAAGTATTGTTGCTTGTATACTCCCGAGGGAGTTGAAAGGCAAAAGAGAGTGCAAAATAATCCATTGATTGTGGTAATAATGTAGTAAAATGAATACATTATTATTATATTTCTTTTTATATTGACACAAAATTAGCTATTATTATTATTAGTAGTAGTAGTAGTATTAGTAGTATTATTAGGCAGGTAATAGCACAGTGGTAGAATGTTGTACTCTGGAGCCAAAAGTTCTGAGTTCAATAATAAAATACATGTAATAAAAATAATATTCTTATTATTATTATCCTTATTCTTATTCTTATTATTATTATTATTATTATTATTATTACAGCAAGTTAACTAATAATACAGTCATCACTAGTATTTGACAGCACATACACAAAATTACAAACCACAAATGTCTTTACTTGTTACCAACATTATTATTCTTGTTAGCCAATTAATACTCATCTATATCAATTAAGTCCAAAAAGCAACATATTTCTTTGCATTTTACAGTCATTAGTGCAAGCTACATATATCTGCCAATTCTCATTCTCAGTGTTAATGTCATTTAGAAAGTATAATTATATGGAATGGGCCTTTAATAACATTAAAATCTCATTATTGGTCAGGGGGCAAAAATACATGAAATACATGTGTTATGAAACCTTTGATGACTTTCTCTGCCATTAAACTCATTAACCCAGCTTAACAGCAAAAGCTTGAAATCAAAACACAAGTTATCCTAATAAAATATTTTGTAAAATATTACTTATTATTTTATGTAGGCCATTTCAAGATTCTGTGTATAACATGTAAATAATATTCAACAAGGTTTGTTTAACCCTCTCCCTGCTGGATTGTACACACACATTGCTGTTTATGGCATCTCCGGTTGCCTGCAGCAGGGAGAGGGTTAAACATTCCAATTAAGAATATCTATCTATCTACACTCTAATTACCTTGAATAATTTTTTTTGTTTAAATAAATATTAAACTAGTATTTATTAGTTTATGGAGGCCATGGTTAAGATTCTGTAACTTAGTAGTAGTAGTAGTAGTAGTAGTAGTAGTAGTAGTAGATTTTTTTTTTAAAGTAAGACTACGGTATTAAGGCATACAATCACGGTTGTTAGACCTAGATAATGACCAAACGAATTTCAGTCTGAGACTATTTACGTTTGATTTG
>JAUTBQ010150211.1:0-14124 GCA_032361185.1 Lepetodrilus ovalis | reverse complement strand
TTAAATTCACGATCAAACACAGATCGGGAATTTCGTGAAAAATACAGACACGCGAATGATACCCGTTTTACAGTATTAAAACTATTTTATACATTAAATACAA
This sequence comes from Lepetodrilus ovalis, assembly GCA_032361185.1. Lineage (NCBI taxonomy): Eukaryota > Metazoa > Mollusca > Gastropoda > Lepetellida > Lepetodrilidae > Lepetodrilus > Lepetodrilus ovalis. The sequence continues at coordinate 14,021 of JAUTBQ010150211.1, read as the reverse complement.
AATGTGAATACTAATAAAGGAAAATCAAGGCATACATGTGTAGCCGATGATCATACCGTAGGATTTGAACCCGAGTTGCTAGATTGGGAGTTCAATGCTCTAATGACCAAGACCAGTAGCATCATCTCATATCCCACCTGGATACACACGCTCTATGCAAACATTTTGTGAAACTATGATAAAATATAGACAGAAAGACTCATGATTTATCAACCAATATATACATTAAACATGAATGCACCCTTTAACACTAAACAAATAATTAAATATCACAATGAATTGATGTTGAACTTTATTTCAAGAACATCTAAAAGGTCATGATTGGAATTCAATTTTCCTGTACTTTAACATTTGTACTTTAACATTCAAACGATGACTCCTAATGAGTTCACATTTCCGACCTGATAAAGTGAAACACTGAACTACTCTAAGTAGTGACAGTTATCTTGGCAGTAATCTAGAACCCTGTTCCACAGACTGATTGTAGACTACAAGAGTCACAACTCCATTTTAACATGTAGGAGTTACCTATTGGCAGTAATCTAGAACCCCATTCACAGAACAATTGTAGTACCATGATAGTCACAACTTCATGTTAACGTGTAATGTGGAATGGGACTTAGGATACTTGATCTTGAATGTCCTGCAATGCATCATCTGATAGTCACCTCTTTGACACTGATATGCCAGATTGATATCCTTGGATCTAATCTCTCAAACAGATCAATCAGGTAATATAAATTTTATCAGGGAAATCTTTTGAATTTCTGATACTAGAATGAAACTTGATAATTTGTCTAATAAATTGTCTTCCCAACTTACAATGAAGAAATAAGAATCTTCTTCAACTTTATTGTAATAAATTGGATACAATTCATGTTAATTGTTTCCTAATAAGAAATAGAATTTCATTGTTTTGTTTTTCTTTGCTTACTGCTTCAGAACCTTTCACCAATCGAATTTTAAGGAGATTAAAACTAAATATACACAGTGGAATGCAGAACCGAAACCTCTGGTTCCAAAAGAAGCTACTTTCTATTAATTTGTGTCTAGTCAGACAACACTGCCTCCTACACAATCTGGAATCTTGAACGTCAGAATGTCACGGCACCTTGTTCTCAAAGAACCTCCGACCATAAGTACAGAAACTGCACCCAATGACACTAAGTCAGTTCTTCACCTGCATTTTGACCCATCTCATGGAGGTCACGGCACTTCTTTGGACATTCCATTGTCTTCCATGTCAATAATCCGTCTGGCCATTAGGAGGCCAAATTGAGTGTGTAAAATCTCATTTTCTAGATGCTTTGGTCGAGCGTTTTTTCCGTTGGTGCACACTCCTAATGGCTGCTCCTGTGCCTATAGAGAATACTGGCTAATGGTTTGGGATCAGGTTAGGTGACTGAGCTCTCCTCGAGGACTTAAATTTGGGGGCTCTCTTGAGAAAAGCGAGGGGAAACGTAAATTGTAACTGGCACAAATTAAGAATTACGACTTTGATAGCAGATTTGTTGAATGGTGATGGAAAAAAACAAAACCACAATCTCTTTGTGTAACAAAACATAAGAATTTGAATGCATGGTTAGAATCATAATCTGTGGAATATGGTGGACACATTTTGCTTATAAGAATATAAGATTAACCCCACACATAAGGGACAGGATACATCTACACACAGGGCGCCTCTGTAAATATCCACTTTGAAGGCATGGTATTGACTGTATTCGTCTCGCAAACTCCACTGTGTAGGCATCTGTATGTAGGTGTTGCCCACCCACCCAATCTCTAACTTGTCAGCAGTGACGTATAACTATCACACTCAAGCACTCCAAGAACACTTATATTTTGGAATACGATGATAAATACATTGAAATAATCATTGACATTGAAAGAATACCTCTTGAGATTTCTATAGAGGAACTATAAAAAACAATTTGGTCCAGGAAGTCTTAAACGATTGATTAATTTGGTTTCTCCATATATTTTTGACACTATTCTTTGTTATCACAGAAAGTGTCAGTTGCCATGATTTTTATTTTTTTATTACAGTCAAAATAATGTCTTCCACTCTTCTGCACACCAATTTCAACATTAATTGGAGTGTGCATTTTAGAGCATATTAGTGCCAACGCTACATTAATAATTAAACAATATTATTAAACAGAAAATGAATGGGCTTCTACAATCAAGCAGCTAATAAACACTTCTTTGAATACAGCAGACTGATAATGTTGAGGGGCAAGTCATGAGTCCTAACTTCTGTGATATACTGAAAGTTTACTGTAGGACCAGTCTTCATCTACAGACCTCCAAATGTTCTGGATTCAGTGTCAGGTTTAAAAGTAAACTACTGGGTATCCTTTCACGAAGCTCTCTTATCTATTAAGAGACTGGTAGTGCTGCTTAGCTTTGTATTAGCTATTGGCAAAGCGAGTGCTACCAGTCTCTTAATTGATAAGAGAGCTTCGTGAAAGGATACCCTGGATCATAACAAGAGACTTCAAGACTGTATCATTCTTGGTCTGTCAGTACCAGCAGGTGCTCACAGGTTTACTGCAACATTCTAGAAAGCGACTAAAGAAAAAGTGAATACACACTGAGCTATTGAGAATGAGCAGAGAATGGGCAAGTAGGATGAGATGTTGACCTCTTTGCATCTGGTCCCAATTTCTCCAAGCACATTGCTGAACTGAGATTTCTCCCATTGACTCAGTGCTGTAACTTGAGTAAAACTCAAAGCCTATAGCCCTTAGTCGATGGGAGAAATCTCAGTTGATGAAAATCTCAAACTCAAATTTGCTTGGAGAAATTGGGGCCATGGTTATATTATACCAAGAAAAAGTGAACACACACTTACCCATTGATCCAATTATGTTATGGTGTGAGCATACATGGACTTGGCACACGATAAATACACACATTATTACACATACTCAGCGAGTACTAAACATAAGGCTATCTATCTGTACTCACATGGACACTCTCTGCCATGGCCTTCAGTCTCTGGATGAACTCTGTCCCGGACTTGGCTTTCTCGGACAACGACTGCAAGCTCTGCGATAATTCTCCCTGAAAACAATAAGCAACACAATCAAGGATATGATCACATGACACACCAAAAATATGATTCGGAATAGAGTTAGTGGGTTGGAGTTGCAGCAGGAACAAACTTGGAATATAAGTCTCTTCCAAAAGTAATAATAAATACATTATACTGCTTTCAATATGTATTAAAAATGTCAAAGTTATTATGGGGAATGGTTAAACCAAGCAATCCATATGCATGTACATTAGTTCGAACTAGAACACAGATTCATTGTTAATATCGTATTCAATAACTTCTTCAATGATGCCATTGATAATAAAATGGCATGTTTATATTTACAGAAATTTCTAATACAATTTCATTTTATGATGCAGGTAGAACATGCAACAACTAGGTGTTCCACAAAGACCCACAGAATATGTTTGATGTGTTCAGAAAGACCCACAATGTTTGGTGTGTATCTATACACGATACACACTGTAATCCCATAAAGTAATAATATTGACTTTCATTAAATGGATAAAAACAAGCTTTGTCATTGCCTGATATTTCATAAAGCTAGAATATCATAACAGTTAACAGTGGTCAAAAGCTAATTTCTTTAATCATTCAAAAATATAATATTTTGATAATCCAAACAAGGCAATAATATATTAATTGATTGTAAATATCAATCAGTCTAATACAATTATTTTTGTCGTCATTTACCATATCACTACTAAGTAATTGTCAGCTCTTACAATAATTTTCTTAGAAGAAATCAAACACCATGCATGAGTATTGCCTTACATCGACAGTTTGCTGAAAACTATTTACGCAGACTGCAGAGTTCATCATCCTTGGTGTAAATATTCATAGCCATATTACAAACAAAGGCATGGTTTGATGTGGCCAATCACAAGAAAGATTACACAAGTTTCAATGGCCAAAACATGACTTGAAGAATTTTGGAACTGCTCGCTCGATTTAGCGGACCGTTGATGGAAATGTCATGGCAGCTGCCTCAACCAAATTCCTGAGGGATCAATCCTATGCATGATTATGCAACATCAATTTCTCGTTAGCGGTAGGAATTATCCAAACTAACAGAGCAAGGTGGATTTCATCTGTACTCTTAAAACCAGTTTCCATAACATTCTGTAATTGACTGGAACTGGGATTACAAGAACACCCGTTTTAGATTTTCTTGAAAAATATTATTTTGTTATTCCAGAGATTTGAAGTCGTTCCATAAGATGTTCCTGGGTTACGAGGACCTCTGTTGTTTGACTTAACAATGTGTTATGTCAACACATATTGGTGAAGTTGTCTAGCAAATATATATTTAGACTTAATTATGTGTTTAAAAACATACGTAAATGTAGATACCATATCTGCAGCTGTGAATTATATTGAGATTAATGTTCATTAGTACACGTAAATGAGTTGAAAAAGGAAATTAAAATAAAACACTTATCATGATCTATTCCATATTATTGTAATTGGTTTCAGTACCAGTAACATATATCATCGGAAATGGGTGAAAGATTCCCGCAGCGACGTTAAACTCCATAACCACTCACCAGTAACCTATATAAAATGTAGCTTAGAGTTTTTAATACACACAGAATTTGTGTACATGTGTCAAAGGTGAAACAACATACTGGTATGTAGAATAATACATATGCTAATAACAATCATCATTGTACTCTACAGTAGTTGTAACAAACACATAGTGCTAAATAGATGATTAAACGTGGTACAGTGCCTCAGACAGTTGTTGTTCATATTCTTTCACATTTCACACACAATAATGGTGTTAAGTATACTAAATAATAGTAATAAATAATTCCAATGCGGTAGCAATGAATAATGATTTCCAACCATGAATATGTTCACACAATTCCATGTCAAAATATATCAATTTCAAACATATAAAAACTGTGCATGACTAAGTGAAGATGTAACAATTTCCGATACGCAACAGACGTGCAAGTCGACAAGTTGGCAAAGAAGCCTAAACAGCAGCCACAGGTTAGCATCAATTACAACCGATGCATGTTGAGATGCCTCAGTCAATCGGAGTATTTTCATGCAGAGCTAATCAGCCGCATCCCATTGAAATGAGATTCTTTGATCTGACATGAATGTGTGAAACAGTAAACAGAATTCGCTCATCGCCCTGTGACTTGTTACGTGATTGGCTAGTTAAATCAATGACAACGTAAATCACAATTTCAGTCAATAATGTGTATGTCATGTTCATTTGATTACTTAATTTTGATTTCTTAGCCTCCTATATAAAAAATACATACCGGTAAATGCATTAAGTTTCTTTCTGCTGACGTCTACCAGAGATGCTATACCATTACAATGAAGTAAGAATGTCTTTTAAATTCCACACATACTTTATATAAAAGGTCAGTTTGATCTTTCAAATATTTCACTTCTGAATGCATAAGTTTCCTAATATAAAAAAAAGAACTGAACAAATCTGATTTATCAAGTTGATAAAAAGCTCATAAAAACAATATAGAACTATAAAACTTTTCATAAAATCAGCACTTTTCCAATATTCAATGATATTCCATTAAATCATCAATTTAGAATCTACAGTCTATGGCTGTTGTTTTTATGGCTTGTTTAATGATTTACTGATTATGATTCAAACGCAACTTTAAGGCTCAAAAGTGATGTCATTCCTCTCCATACAACATGAGCAATGGTATTTCTAAAGGAAGAATCAATTTTATGATTCTTATGTTAGGCTCCAATAATTTCCAGTTTTGTAAGACGATCACAAATTAATCAAAGAACCAGGGTTCTTCAGGAAAGGTTGAATGATGTGTTCAGGCTGACTAATCAGTTTGTACCTTTTGATCAGTTCTGTCTATAGTTGCAAGTATTATAGCAAAGGCAACCCAAAAGGGTGATCATTTCCAGTAGAATATGACATTGTCTGAACGTGTGTCATTCCTTATTGTCTTTATTAGCAATGGTCATTTATATGGTGGGGAATATAATATAATTTCAATCATAAGTAGATTGACATTTTCTGGTGGATGTTTGACATTTTCGATGGACATATTTGACCATATGTTTGATGCATGATCACACATGCACTCCTGCACGTGCACACATATACAGTCGACCCCCGTTTATCCGGACAGTTGCGTTCCCGGTAAAATCGTGCAAATAACTGAATTTCAAGATGTCTGAGTCATTTGGTAGTAAGACTGATTATATGGTTCCCAGTAAAATCCATGCGGATAGCGAGGGAACCGTATATCTGAAGTCCGGATAAATGTGGGTCCACTGTACACAAGCATGCATGCACGCATGCACACACACACACACACACACACACACACACACACACACACACCCTACTAATAAATCATGTGGAATATTCTGCTACATCATATGGTATATCTTTCACTTTTCGACTTTCGCCTAATAAATTTGTCTGCTTAACCCTATTGCTTCTGTCTAGACTAGCTGAGGCAATCCTGATAAAGTCTCCCCTGATGGACAACTCAGACAGAAGGAATTTTAATAACTGCCCACAATGAAGCAGAGGCACATATGTCTGTCTAGAAATGGATAATATTTCAATTCCAAGTAAAACGCAGTCGATACGGAATGATTGCATTCGTCATCAAGTTTCTAATTTCTCCAAGTTTATAAAGACATCGGCCATTTACAATTGAAAAATATATCTTTTTAAATGTAATTCATCTGTCTTTTGCAAGAAATTTATTCTTTTCAAACCAAAATTGATTAAAAGTTCTGTCCAATTAATTCTTGAAATGATTTTTTTTATTGATTTAAATTGAAATATCGTTTTAGTTTAAAAGAACATTGTCTTGTCTTTATAAAAAGAAATATGGTAACAGACAGAATATGTCGTGCCATTGGCTATAAAGAAACAGGTCAGGCACCAAATGTTTAAGAAAACCATGTTAATGCTGTGGATTAATGCAATTCTAAACTGGTCCCAGTAGGAAATTGCTCCTTCCAGTAGAATGCTTGTCATCTTAAGACCAGTACCAGTTCAACCAAAAGACAGAGAGAATCAAGCCGGTGGGGGAGTTCATGTCCTCAAGGAACTCAATAGACAGTACCAGGTTGACACCGGTTTAGCATGGTGGCGATGGTACATGCCCAGTCCTACCACAGAGGAACCGTATGTTGCCCACACAGTGGTATTGATCTACGATAGTGCTTTCCTTCGTGTACAAGTATTGGATACCTTGCGGGGAGGGAAAATTCTACCATATCAGTCTGTTGAAGATAATTGATGGAGCTGCACTATCACATGTCTAATGTATCGATATACTTCAATGCCACTGGCGAACACGTCTTTGGGGACAAAGGTCAAGACATCATGAATTCTACATCGTCTTCAAATTATCGCCTTATTTCAACATTGAGACATTGCATTGCAGTTTGATGACTTGCAGCTTATATGTTAGTAGATGTCCATATATAATGTACAAATAATCACGAAAAGTTTAATTAGTTTGAAAATGTATTCATTAATTAAGATTGTTATGTGTTTATCATTGGCATTGACAGTATAGATCCAAGTAGATGAGTTGAGTACCGTACATACTGGCACCCAGTAATCACAGTATTGTTAGTGTTGGCATAAGTCAAGGAATTAATTCAATTTGGCATGGAAATAAAAAATAAATCTTTTACATTTTTTAATGAAGCATGTATAATTATATTCTTCAGTTACATCTAATGAACACGAAACTCTTCTTACGATTTACAAATTTGCTCTTACATATATAACCTGTCTTATGGCCTATGTAACAATCTTTAAACGCAAAAGCAATTTGCGAAATGAGAAAACGTGGTAAGTATGGCGAAAGCTTGTCCATAAACACACATACCTAGTTGTTCTACATTACGCTGATTGACCAGGAAGGACCCAGTACCAGTGAGGGACCGGGCTACAGTGACTAGCAGATCTAGATAATCAGTGGTTAAAGGCTGTCTGAGCTGTGTAACATCGCCAACGTAGTGCTTCACGTCGCCGTCAATGGACCCACGCTCCAGACTCCCATCTACTGTGAGACGGACGATCGGTTGACTAACACGGCTGAAGACATGGACAGTTTTATTAGCAGTGGGTTCTGATGCAGTAACTTACCGAGATCAGAAATTGACTGATACGACTATTGGTAATGTCAATTAATTAGATGTCGTTAGATGTGGAACATCGTGATGGGAGATGTTTTCCCATTAGGTAATGGTGCATTAGTACTGTGGATGTGCTGTTAATGTTGACTTAAGTCAGAGTAGTTTTGATTCCATAACATATTATTATAATGGGATATGATTATTGACTTACATTAGAAGTATCATTATGTAGATGAGTGGAGTTCCAAAGAAGCATTTTTGGTGAAATGCATCAATTTGAAAGAGTGTTCTTTTAGCAAAGAATATTTATTTATCTATTTAATTATGTCTTGTCTGTTTTCTTGTTTGTACTTGTAATTAGAATAAATATTATTTAAATCATTTGTGTGTGTGTGTGTGTGTGTGTGTATGCTTGTGTGTGTGTGTGCACATGTGTGTGTGTGTGTGTGTGTGTGTGTGTGTGTGTGTGTGTGTGTGAATGATTGTGAGTAGTAGTACATTGTAGTACTCAGAATGTTTAATTCAGATCATCGAGCCAGACATCAGTATCTGGTAAAGACCAGTTTCAAAAGCTAGGAACGTTCTAATGCTGTGTCTGTGCATACAGTTACCATACTCAGTTCATCTGACTCATACATTGGACTCGCTGAAATACTGCGGAAAACTGAACACAACCTCAATGCACACTTCAAAGAATTAAATTCACTCTAAGAGATCATATATTTTCCAATTTAGCTGGATACTTATACGAGACTGAAATGTGAATTCCACCAGGAAAAAAAAATCAATGTTCTTCTTTCTACGAGACAATATGAAGTAATTGATAGGCTCTCAGGCACATTTACCACTCAAACACGTATTACCGAGATGTTTTAGTACTTGCGGACTCACGGCATCGTGGTCGTTACTTACCCCGAGATGTCTACACAAATTATACTGATTGCTAAACAACTGCTTTTAATGCTGATCAATACTATGATTTGATTTCACATGAATCAAAGATACTAGCGGAATGCAACAAATCTTCCTCCTGTCTCATGAGATTTACATCAATGTACAATAACCATATTTAGAAGATCTCGTTCAGATCCCACAACTGTTGCTTCTCGAGTCTTTTTGGCTCCGTTCGGACAAATGGAAGGATATAAAAAAAAATCCTATTAAAGCTGAAGAGGTATCCGAGAGGGCATGGAATATGTGGTAAGGAAAACCCAATCAGAATGTGCTCCTCCAATGGGATTAGTAGCTGTACGGAACACTGTGGTACCATACACCCGAGAGTGATGCAAACACTGGAAGAATAAAGAATGACAAAAACATCTGATTTATCGCAACGAAAATTGAAAAGATCTATGCTATCAGTCGAAAACTGGAATGAAGATGCTGGGAGATAAAGTAGCGATTTATTCAATATCTTGGCCTCCTAAAGAGAGCAACACTTGGCAGAGAAATTGAAATGACGAAATGCATCGTTAGGCAATCAATAGATACATATAAAGGCTGAATTTCAATGATCACTTTATATTTACATATATTTATAAGGAACAAGTTACTAGAAATATTAATCTTGGTCAAAAACGGATGTAATTAAAAAAAAAGGAATATTGCGTTTTTTTACATTTTTGGATGTTTAGGTTGTTTTTGTACATTTGGGGAAAAGTTGTTACTACAAAAATGTATTAGTGAAAGATTCTAGAAAGCAACTCTAAACTTCATTGCAAAAATAATAATAAAAAAATTGCTACAAAAATGTAACAAAAAACCCCACTTAAAGACAAAATAAATAATTGCCTGCAATTTCTTTGACAATAGCGACCGAAATATATGTCTCGACTAGGAATAGAAATGTAAATGTTATATAAACATGCAATAATTTCATGCAATAATATGTTGTCTCTATCAATGAATCAAGACAAACACGAAAGCATGAAAAAAGCATCCACATTACATTGGTATAATGTAGTCTACACAAACCTCAACAGCTGTTAATTCCTCCAGCTATCCTCCAAATTAAAGTATGCAAGGCATGAACACCACGTTGGTGAGACAACTAATTCTCCTCTTCCACCTGCTTACATGCTCACCTTGTCAACACAATAAACAAACATGCAAGACAAACCATCAAGCCAAAATCTAAATTCTTTCCAATTATTTTAAAGGTTTAGCCAATTTGTGTCTAGACTTTTTAGACTAACCATAGGTTTCAAACGTTGCTTGTAAAAGTTAGCATGATATTGTTTAGATCGAGACTTGCTGACGGGGTAATAGGATATACCAGTAATTGAGAATGCTTTCAAGACAACTAATCTTTATTATAAAAGGCGAGTAATATACTAAAAGTGATACTAAGGACTTGCTATTCAAAACTGAGAAACAGAAAAGAGGCTTCTCTTCCCACGAGTGTGATCATATTTATGCCAAGGTCATGCATGTTTAGCGACAATAAACATCACTTGTCCATGAGACCATATCTACCTGACATCTTCACTATATGTACAGTTAGTGCATAAATAAATTCCATATGAATGGGTACATTATCCATGCCATTTCTTGCAATAAATTTACATCTTTGATGATTCCCAAGTCAGTAATTACATCCTATTGTCCAAGAAAAGGCAATAAAAATGCTCAAACCGCATTTCGTCCAAATATAGAATAATATCGAGGCAACAAATTGGAAGATGTAATGTGGCTATTCATATTCTCATGATAATTCAATCAAGTGGAATTTGTGCTCATGTGTAAGGAATTTGATAATAATTACAATGTTCTTTTTCCTCTCCATTCAGCTTAATCTCTTCATATCACAGCCATTTTGAGGAGCGTTTTCTTATATTTTCTACGTTCAACAATACCACTAAGATAGCTGGCTGAATGTGGCTTTAATGGAGTACATGTACAACACAATTTCTTCTTCAGATTTGTTTTCAAAAGTTATAATTATTACAAAAACATCAAGTTTTTTTATTCCTAGGTTTATGGCAATATGATGAGCCCAATTATTCTTATTCTCAGAAAGTCAACGTGAAGTCGGGATTAATCTCCATTTTTATTACATGATTAAAAGTGTATTGAATTTGAGATAAGCAGAGGGGAGTAGAGGGTGGGGGTGGGGGACTCATTAGCAGGCCAGAATACAGCAGAGGTCATTAACCATCATCTTACTAGAGACGACGGAAGATGCCATACATAGAGCGGTCATTGATGATTAATTGTAGCTAGCTTAATTAATACCAGAATCGCTACAAGTAAGCATTAAAAATCTTTTTATAATGAATTGGTTTTAGTTAAATCTCTAAAAAACAAATGGAGAAAACTAATTAGGACCGACTTGAGGAGGAAGTTGACTCTGACTGAGAAGTTCATAAAAAGAATCCAGTTTTCAAACATTACCTTTCAACAGGTGCAAGAGAAAACACTTCCCCGACTAAATCAACAAAGATTTGTCTTTCATTTAAGCAATTGCAACACTAATTTGTACCAATGCACCATCCACATAAAATTAAATTATTTACTACCACTTTTAACATTCCAAATAAAAAAAATTACTATACTTTTAAAGCCTTTCTCGTTAAACTATTGCCATTCATTCCAACACTTTGCTGACATTAAAAAGTCTATTAATCTTCAGTGTGGAGTACATCAAATCATTTCCACCAGTAGTGTGCATCATGATAAGTGCACATGTACTTATAAAAGATCATATCAATTAATACCCAGGCATTAACAGGTAGTGATAGTATTCTCTGGTGAGACATTATCCACGTCGGGACAAGACATCATGGCTACAGTCTACAGCAGTAATCTCTGTCAAGGGAATATCTCCCACAATCTCGCACTGGCGTAAATCAGACAATTTGTCAATAAATTTGATAGCGTGTCCATTTAAAGAAACCCATTCCCAATGTTTTATCCTCTTGGCGAACCTGGAAGTACGTCTTTAAACTATGAGATATTCAAATGCTCTGAAGAGGTCTACAATGAAACAATCAACACAAGATGTACCACATAACCTCGTAGCACCTTGAACAGCAGCTTGGGTTGAATACTCCACAGGGAGTTGAGACAGAATTGAGTGCACACAGATCCACACTGATGGAGGTAATAATGTATTTCCATAAGCATACTTTGGTGCATGACCCTGGCACAACATAAATAATAAATAATATATAATAAATACCATATTTATATAGCGCTCTTTTCATGCTTATAGCCTGTTCAAAAGCACTTTACAACAAAAAAATACAAAATAAGTAACAATAATAATAATACATGCATTTATATGGTGCACCATACACTATCATTTGGTTCTCTGTACGCTTATGGCAGTGGGGACAAATTTTCACATTATGATTATCATAAGACTACAATTGCTCTGAAGATGGTTCTAAAATGAAAAATTCAACTCAAGATGCACAGCATCAAACTACCAGGGTGTCCTTTCACGAAGCTCTCTTATCCTCTAAGAGACCATAGCGCTCTCTTTGCCGATAGTTAATGCACTGCAAAGAGAGGGCTATGATCTCTTAGTGGGTAAGAGAGCTTTGTGAAAAGATACCCAGATTTCCAATGCTCTGAAGACAATGTCTACAGTGAAATTTTCAACACCATGTGCACAGCATCACACTACAAGACTTCCAAAGTTGATGAGGTCTGAAATGAAAAAGACTCGGCACATGGTCTATTAGAATGATAAAAGGCTGCAAGAACTCGTCTGAAGGGTACCATACTGTTCCAATACATGGCGCCGGCTCGGAACTACGGCGAGATATACACTTGCCCTACTCTTTAACTGGGAACATGGACCATCCTTCTCTATCAACTGGAAAAGACAAATACACTTCTTCTTCCTCGCCAGCAACGAGTGCTTCACGACAGTGAGGAGCAGGATAAAAAATGGTACAGACAATTTTACTGAGCGAAGACATTCACAAAGACATTTAGTTAAGCTTTTAGTGAGATTACTTTTTTCTTAAACAGCTTAAATTTCTTTTTTTTCTAAAAAAATCCATCCAGTGTATTTACAGCGAGAAAAACGTCGATGTAGATTATCCAAGACATTTGTTTGCACCGAGATACCTGAACTATATATATATGAACATGATGAAAGTGAACGAAAAGATAACAATACATATTTTTTCTCTCTTTCAGTTTCAATTTCTACATTCTCACAAAAGAGTGTATTTAGAGCGAGAAAAATGTCAATGAAGATTATCCAATATAATTGTGTACACCGAGATATGACATAAATATGTGAACTAAAAGATAAAACCACAGATTTGCATGAAAGGATGATTCCATCATGTTTAGAATTGTGAACATATTACAAAAAGGATAAATATTAAAACTTCATATAACTATAATAATTGTAAACCACCATATTTTAGACAACGTTTTGTCCTTTCCTAGACTTATTTAGGATAAATCAAATGTTTAGCAATAAGTAAGACATAGTGCTAATGGTAGTTGTTTTCAACCTTTACAATTTAATGTCATTGACCATATTGTGAAATTAGTTATTTCGTAGCATACAGCTTTAGTACTGTAGCCATGTGATATAACACGCTCCTACTGGTCTCAGCCAGTGGGGTTACTCCTTTGGCTCAGTTGGTAGAGTGTCGGACTCGCAATCCAGCTACTAGAGTTCGAATCCCAGGATTGTCACGGTCCTCTGTTACCGTACATGTATGCAAAATATAGAATACATATTATCTCCATTGACAGGATGGAGGCATCATGGTCGTTATCATAGTGTAGCTTCAATAACAAACAGGGTATCCTTTCACGAAGCTCTCTTATCCACTAAGAGAGTGGTAGCGCTCGCTTTGCCGATAGCTAATACACT
>JAUTBQ010150200.1:0-14126 GCA_032361185.1 Lepetodrilus ovalis | reverse complement strand
AGATTGTTCAGGTTGTTGAAATTGAATTTTGCCTACCGTACAGCGGTAGAAAGGTTTTTGGAAGTACAAACATGATTGTATGTATGTCAAGTGAATGCACTTTGTAGTTGTAGCTAAGAACTAGTCAAAAACGCCCATAAATATCTGTGATTGTATGCCTTTAATCCCCTTTGTTTACTATTGTGAGCGACATCATATATAGTATAATTATTATACACTATTCGTGTTTGTCAACCGTATGATAAATTGGTGCATTTTTGTGTGTGTCTTGTTTGTACTTTAGTGGGAATAAATATTGTTTAAATCTGAATGTACATTAAAGGCATACTATCACTGCTGCTTGACCTATATAATGGACAAGCGAATTCTATATAAAACTGCTTACGCTTGATTTATTGACACAAAAGTTGTTATTTACTGATATTTACTCGATAGTTATCATACATTTCATATTTTATATGAATTAGTATGACGGACTATTAATTATCTTGTCTATGATGCATCACCTGCTATGTGAAAGAAACAGCCGTAACGATATTCTTTCGTAGTACGACATTAGAGTTATGTCCCATTGCATTAACATTGAGGAAGCAAAAAAGAACTACGAACATATTCAGGTTGTCAAAACTGGCAAACTCCAAAACGGCTTGTTGAAATGGAATGTTGCCTACCATATAGCGGTCAACCACAGTGTAAAGGTTTTTCGATTATGATTATATGTACTGGTATGTTACGTGAAGGTACTTTGCAGTTGTAGCTAAGAACTAGTCCAAAATAACCATAAATGTCTGTGATAGTATGCCTTTAACATTTTACACGTTGAGCAGTCTTCTACGTATATTGTAAATATGTAATAACCATTGTAGATGTTAGTTATGATGTAATAACAGTCATGGTGCTACAGTGTTGTCAATGGGTTCTTCTTTTTGCTAGTTAAATGTGTTCGGTTATGTTTGCCAATGTTTGTGTCATAGCCTTTTTCATTTGGACCTCGTTAAAGCTAACCTGTAGTCTGTTTCATCTCTCGCAAACAAATGCGTCTGGAAGCTAATAAAAATGGCGTCTATTGGTAAATAGAAAGTAGCATTAATAACCATATTTGTATAAGGAGTGAGCTAACTGCAATCCGACACGTTTGTAATCTGATACTTGGTTCCTAATTGTAAAAGTTTGTCGTTGATGTACGGAAACGTTACGCTGACACAATCCAAGACAAATCTCGATTCACCCGCTGAAAGATTTACAGACCCGATTGCAGCTATTTATTGTACTGTGGATGTACAGTGGGTATCAGCGCAGTTTGAAGACTTTTACGTCGGAACGCTCGCCTTATTCCCGACCTTCATAGCACGAACCTGTTGGGACATCATTAGCCTATTGCAAATATTGGCTTTAGTAATGATGCATGTAGAAATATTAACGGATATTAACATAAGTGAAGGTGGTGTGGATTTCCAAGCGGCGGGATTGATTATTGATTATTGATTATTTCCTTTTTATAGTGATATGTCTTCTTTCGAATTACTATCACTACAAATAGATTTAAAAATTTAATTTATCAAAACAAATTAATGGTCTGCTTCAAGTGCCTGTGGGCCAGGGTTGCGTTCAGGCGGCAATGCATTTCACTAACCTAGTGACTGGCTGAACGATTTAGTAGCACACTATTAACTAATCGGTTTGCGCATGTGTCCAGACCATTCGCGTCATGCTTTAGATTTTCCTACAAAACACTACGGGCTAAAAATACGAAGTGAAAAGTAGTAGGCCTACTACATAACATAGTACTACCCATCCTCGCATTAAAGAGGTACAGACTACGTTAACACTTCACATTACCCCTGGCTCACATTTAGGGGAAAACTCGTGCAAACAGCCAAGGAGATAAAAACAGAATCATGTTTAGTGACCAATCAAAAAAGATATATAACATAAGCAAATGGACGAAATTCCAAAGTATACTAGACGCACGTAACCAGCAATATTGACTAGCATGAATGCTACACGCTATTTCACTATAGATGTGAGCCATGAGTACTGTGAAGTGTTAACGTAATCAGTACCTCTGGAGTGCGAGAATGTCGGCTGAACTGATACTGTAGCGCTACGCAGCACTTCGAAGACAAATGTACTGCAGCCTGAACGCAGTCCAGGGTAATTGTACACTATAACATTTTGTAAAAGGTTATATGACACTTTAAGCATTAAATGCCAATTAACTTTCTGTTCGATCCAGAGAAAAATCATTTTGTTCAACACGTGTTCAGCCGTCCATGCGTCATGGATATGAATACAACGTAGATAAAACAACATTCATGCACATTTACCCAATGAGGTTATCACCAGAATCTTTAACCCGGATACGTCTAAAAATAAATTTTGACCCACTTATGGCCGCTACTTCTCATATTGGAATAATAAGGTATGTTGTGAAGTGTCTTTTTAAGGGTTTTGAGCTGTTGGGTAGTAATATGATAATCTTGGAGGTCACTGACCTTTCAGACAGATGCTGATCTGCATGTTATCCCCAACCAAGTATCCCACGGGTAGCAGTTCTGGAACCTCTGCATCTGAGGGAACAACAGCTACATGTATCAGAACAATAACTACATGTATCAGAATAATACATACTTTTGTCAGAACAATATTTATAACCACATCCATTTTCCTTAATTGTAATACATGTACTCGGATTCAATTTCTTAAAATATTAATATTATTATTATTATTATTATTTTAATTTTTCATTACATTTGGGATTAGAGCTGCTTTCAAGATTATTTCACTTATATCATGGGTTGTAGCATATAAGTAGATTGCAACAATATCAAAATTAAACCAAATATATTATAAAATAGAAAAATATTTTATTAATATTAATATAAAATTTTATCATGGAAAAATGGTCTGCAATACACTTGGAGCCTACCTTTGGTTCTGACAATTTCTCCAATATGATAAGCAAAGACACTTTCAGCACTCAGGCCTAGATTAGTAACAGGGTCCACCCGTAGAACATATTCCTAAAAAGATAATTAATTGAATAATGATTTACATAAATTGACCAAAATTTAAGATTTAACATTCCTAGGAAAAGGTCATAACCATACCATATTATATCGTGAGGTATAAGCCCAGGGGGCCCAACTAGTTCAATTGTCGGTAATACATTAAATTATTAATATAAATTTCTTGAATTATTGTTACTCAAATGTTGAAATTATTTATCATAATTTAAAATATTAATTTAAAATTCTTAAATTATTATTACTCAAATGTATGCAATACAACAGCAATTACATTATGTCCATATCATAATAGAATATCAAAAAGTCACAAAACAACACAATACCTTAAATATTTTTCTGACAATATTGTCCAAGATATCCCATTTTGTCTTGCCACTGACCGACAAAGAACCAATAAGAACCTCAGCTGGTTTCTATAAAGAATAATAGTGAAAAGAACAATTATATACATATTATACATATGGTAGTGTGTAAAGATAGCCAAAAGAAAATTCACTATATATTTGTATCACATCTGGACTGTCTCTCATTTTGGTGCAAAATAATCATAAAAATATAAGGGGGAGATAATTTTGCAAGTCTTAGATGGAAAATGCCTGGAACTTTCAACATGTAATTTGTTAAAAAAAACACTGAGAACAAAATAATCCTGTGTAAATAACACTAAAAAGAAAATGGGATGGAAAGTTTACCTCAATTTCTGTCCTCATGGGATCGGGATTTGAACCCAGATACACAGTTATCGTTACTCGCTTCCCTTCTCTGTCATTAGCAGCAGTCTCCGCTAGCAACATGTCTGAAAATACATTACATTAAATATTAATTAGTATTTCATTTTCATGGTAAAATTGCAAACAAGTTGCTCTGAAATTGGTACAAATAAGAGGTATGGTGATTAAAAGAATTGCAAGCAGTTACATGTATCACCAAATACTTGGTTCGTCAGTACCAACAGCTGTTGATAGGTTTAGTGCGACCCTGAGTGCTACAGTTGTTGCAGGTTTTTGTCTGCAGGCAAAAAAGTACAA
Source organism: Lepetodrilus ovalis (assembly GCA_032361185.1). Taxonomy (NCBI): domain Eukaryota; kingdom Metazoa; phylum Mollusca; class Gastropoda; order Lepetellida; family Lepetodrilidae; genus Lepetodrilus; species Lepetodrilus ovalis. The sequence continues at coordinate 10,069 of JAUTBQ010150200.1, read as the reverse complement.
CTGCGATAAGAAAGCAGTTCTAACCCCACACTTAAAAAATTTTTTTTTTAAAGTAATCATAATAGTAACAAATTTTTATTTTATTTATTTTATTTCATATGGTATCTTTACTTTTTATTAGTTTTACTCCTTTTATTATTCGTTGTAAACAATTAAAAAAAATATTTATTTTCTTTTTGATTTGTTGTTTAGAGCTGCTTTCAAGATTCTTTCACTTATATCATGGCTAGCTAGTTTATGGCACAAGGACACCCACAACATCTAGAACTGAATGTTGCAGTAAATCTGCAAGCACATACTGGTACTGACAGACCAAGGATGATAACTGTATTGTCACTCTACAGACTACATAACCAATAGAACTGAGAGTGTGTAATGTACCTAGACTGCTTTGATCCAGACTGAGTGAGCGGTCTAACGAGTCGTTGCTGGCGCATGTATGAGCAAGAGAACTCTGGGAAATATTGAGTGTACGAGAGGAGCTGGCTATTCGGTGAAGTCGATCATTGTCCGCCTTTAAGTGGCCCATCTCATTCTGAAGAGAAAACAAAAAATCATCACTAAATTTGCAATAATCAATAATAAACCAATTTACATTTGAATCAGATAGATATATTAATACAATTGTAAAATATTCAATTTCAAACAAACCAAATCAATACATTTTTTTATAATTTCATATTCGACAATAACAATATTTATTGATAAAAATTAAATCGAAACTAACAATATTAATATTTCAAGTACAATTTCAAATTTAAGCAAATAATATTGAATCATTTGAAATTTGAATTAAGAATAAGATTGAGTTATCTTTTGTGTAGCAGCGGGAATTTTTCAACCATAGGCATCGATAATTAACAACATGAATACAATAATGATACATGATAAAATTCAAACTAACACATTATTAATTTACATATCTGTCATTAAGCATCTAGGTCAAGGACACATTGCCAAGAGCAGACAACTACGGGAAGACGTTAGACCGTAACTCAACTGACCTTCATTTTATGCATGGTTTCGCGAAGCTGTTCCAGTTGATGAGCGGACGACAGCGCCTCCAATCGGATGTCCGTCAGCTTCATGTCTTTATCGCGTAACTGTAACTTCAGATCGGTCACCGAGTTTCCGTCGTCGGTCTCGCACAGTCTGAAGAGAAACATTACCCTCTTATCATTCCAGTAGAAAATAAAAACACCCATTAATTTACATTTACTCCTGTTGAATTGATGAAGGCGAACATTTAGATTAGATAACTTGAGTTGATAGCTGACTACATTAGTCCAAAACGACCACCTAAATCTTACTTGTCTAAAAGATTGTACTATCTGACTATATCTCGACTCATATCTGAATCTTTCACTATGCGTTTGTGGAAGTAGGGTAAGGTGGCATTATGAATGAGAACTGTGTAGCACATTACATGGCAGGGTGGGTTGCATACTCCCCATGGAGTTGAGGTGTAATGAGTGTAAATTGGTCCAATGATCGCAGTAATAATAATGTACCGGTAGTTCTTTGAACATGCTTTCAAGTGTGGATATATTTTATTGATTTATCTTACTCAGTCATAATAAAATAATAACTATCAAAATATATTTCTTTTAAACTAAAACAAAATGTTACTGATACAACTATCATAAATATGTGCATATACTAGCTTACATGCAAACATAGTGTAAATGTTTTTAATTAAGAATGATGTAAACATTTACTATTGGTCCCTTTATGATAAATAACATACTGTAAATGATAAAATGTTAGCGTCATTAAACTTTAGCATCCGGTGGATTATCAACCTATTTGCATAATTAAATGTTGACGAGCTCATCCAAATGCCTACATCTACAGAATGCTCTTTAAAAAATATCAGCAAATTAAATGTTAACATCTAAGAGCAACTCATTAAATTTGTTCAAGTTTTATGCTTGTTAACATTTTATGATTTACAGTATTCAAGTACCAGAATTATTTAAAACGAATGAGTTATTGTTCTATATTGCTGTGGGAATCTTTCACCTATTAACAAAGATTAATTGAGCGAGTTTTATGTTTAGGAAGACATTACAGTACTGAAATAACATGACAAGATGAAATACTTACGCCCCGGAACTGTGTGATCCCTTCATGACTCCAGTCCCATTGGGAACGTGGGTCATGTGCATGAGTGGCGAGTTGGGGGCGGAGATATTGGACCTGATACTCGCCGTATCTGGCTCCACGTCCGAGATAGACCCGTACTTGTTCTTCTTCCGTGAGAACGCCTTGCTGAACGAACTCCGGAGCTGAAAGAAAGATTTCCAGAGATTTAGAATAAGTGAGAATAATATTACCATTGAATTTAAAGTGGTACTTTTTGTTGAATGTGTGTACTTCAGAACACAAAGATGGTAGCTAACATACGGCAAGAATAGAAGAGAATGAAAAGAAAGGCAAGAATAGAAGTGCAAGTAAAATGCTTGTAATTGCAATGTGGAAATGCTTGAGGGCCAATGTACAGTGTTCCCTTGATATGACGCTGAAGTTGGGGTCCATGACATACCTCCCGCGTTATAGTACCCACCTTATACGATATTACACGGAAATAACGAAAATAAAAATGGGATCAGCGTCTGACTCCGCGTTATATTCGAATCTGTGGTGCATTGGACCGTGTTATATTGAGGGGACACTATATTTGCTTCACTACCTGGCCAACCCTTAGGATATCAGCTGTACATATTGCAAAGTCAGTGAGAATGTGACGTTAAACATATTTGTTTCGCCACTTTTCCTGTCCTAAGATCACCAGCTGTACTTCGGTTGTACAGTCTGTAATATCCGAGACCAATGAAATTCTAACCCAAGATCTGGCAGCTGGCTATAGTACAAATATCTCCTAACAGGTTCACATCAAAATACAACACTGGAATTCGATTACAGTGTGGTTGGACTCAAGATAACAATGGACATAAATTATCCGTCATGTTTTGTCGAAGACTCCAGGAGCGTTTAGGTGCCAGAGTTAATTCTTCTCACGGATTGCCATTTAGGTGCCAGAGTTAATTCTTCTCACGGATTGCAATTTTCAGTAGTGTACCTCAGCTTATTCCTAGTCATTTATCAATAAAAATGTCTGCCAGGTATTTTTATTTATTATTACTATCTCGTATATCGCAACGTTCTGCCATCTTGTCCAATGCATGACTTCATCTGAGAGTGCAGCTGCACCTATACATACACTGACAGATACCGGAAAACATTTACATGTAACCCGTGCCACGTTCCCGTCAAGCAGTGTACTAATAATTATGCATATATAATTGAGCTCGGTAACTGACGATTGCTTTTCAGTAAGAAAGCTAGACAGTTGTGAGACTTATGGGGCATAAGAAAAGAAACATGACCCCTGAATGTGGCCATTCTGCAAAGCGAATCCTCTGTCAACAATAACTGTTTATGTAATGTGTTACAATGTTGATAGTAATGCCATTACTAGATCATTAGTTTGTTACACTCAATGAACCCCATGTGAAAGGAAATCTCACGAAAAGGTGCAAATAGTAAATAACTGGTTCCCACAGTGTTCAGGAACTTCTTCAAACCTATCAATCTCAAATATTGTCACTGTTTTCTGTATCCCCTTTTCAAAAATTATGGTGAAGAGCCAAACTAACAAGTTTTCACTTACAGGGTATTTTATCTTTTTTTTTTGTATAAATAATTTTTTTTCTTAAATTTCCTTTTTTTTTTTTTTTTTTAACTAATTTTTGTTACTGTATAAGAGCACATATTTGTATTTACATAAATACAGTGCCCCCTTGATATAAATCGGGTCGTTGCACCGCGGATTCGGATATAAGGCGAGTTCAGAAATGGATCGAATTTATATTTTTGATATTTCCCTGTAAAATCGTATAAGGCGGGTACTATAATGCGGGGGTATGTCATGGACCCCAACTTCAGCATTATATCGAGGGGACACTTTTTTTATTGGGCTTTAAAGTTGTTTTCTAGAATTTCTAAAATAGTACCGGGTACTTAAATGAAAACTTAAAGAATACATTTAAAGCCACCACCCATATCACAAACTAACAGACAAACACGATAATGGAACAAAGAGATGGCAGGATTTCATAAACCTCAATGTCAATAAAATGGGCAACCTTTTGGAGATGGGAGCAGATTTACAAAGTTGGACAACTCTTTCCCAATACTTTTTTGAATAAATGATGCTTAAATCAAATGTGGTCTCCGAGAAAGGATAAACTAATTCCTATGGCCTTACCCATCCCTTCTTTTTGTTCTTTCTGCCGTTCTTTCCAGCCTCGCCATCGGTCAGTGCAGACTGCTGACTGGCCACACTACATGCACTGGACAGACTGTTGATACTGGACATACTGTCCGACGACATCTGCCGTATTATCCGGCTCCCGTCACCTGCGCACAAATTAAATACCATCAGTATAAGTATGTAAAATTACACATTTCATGCATGACTCTGGTTTGAAATCCATGAAATCATAAAATGTATTTGTTCACATTTTAAGTGATATCAAGTCACCTACCCCCAGTCGGCACAATTTATTTTACCATTGTCCCAGCCAGAACATCACGGCATATGATGTAGATACCATGTTGAAAATATGAAGATTTTACATCACAAATTAAAACCAATTTATTTTGGACATCGTATCTACATCGTAGGTCTCGATGTACCGACTGGGGTAGAACACTTGATATTACTTAAAAGATTCTAAGTCGTGATGTAAAACCAACATAATCTCGACATATTTTCAACATCAAATGCTGTGATGTGCCGGCTAGGACAATGGTCAAATAAATTAATTTTAATTAATGGTACATGTAATATGAAATAATGCATTTCAATATTGATCCTGGCTTGAAACAAAAATATCATAAAATGTATACATATTATTTAGGATTTAAGACAGATAATGAGAGAAGGATTGTTTTAATACGACATTTCAGTGATATTTGAGCAAGGTCTGTTTCCAGTGGGATAGGAACCAGTAACAAACAAGGCTGATGGTAGGCCTACATGTAAACCAAGATGTTTGACAGTGCAGTAGGGTGTGTGCAGGCATTTCAACACCAGCTTCCCCACATAATATTATAGGATGGTTCATATTTGCAGGTAAGGTAATAAGACTTGGGTTAGGATTCAAACTTTTTGAATCTGAACAGCTATCAACTGTGCAATTCCAACCACATCCACTGAAGCTCCAACATTTACAACTTACCTCATAACTTCCACAATATTATTCTTCAAAGTGAAAACCATATAACTAAGTTGCTTACTTGTGCTTTATTAAGTTTTACAGATTTGATTATTTTACCAGACATTAGTTCCACATTATCGCATTTTCATCTGGTTATCTATCAGTCTAATTTCTGATCCGTTCTCCGACGTAATTTGTAGTAATAAAACTATTAGACAGACATTTATCTTCCAGAGATACATCTTACCACTATGCTTTGCTATTCTAAGAAAGAAAAACAAGATGGCAGCTGGAAAATGCCCGATCAGGAGGCCATGTTGATATGATTATTGGCAATAATCCAAATCAGTTGCCTCCCAAATAGTTTATCTGCATTAAGTTATTGAAGAACTGGCAGCAAAGGAAATGCTATTTTCTTGCCAACTTTTACAACAGATCCACTTTATCAATTGTGTCAATTCTTTCAGTCTGTAAATACTCCTACAATTTGTAGACTCGTTCTGCACTGTACAACAGATGTTTTCTCATCGCAGGGGGTTGGATGGAAGTGTTTTCACAAAATACGGAACAGAATGTAAGGTATATAATCCACTCATTACAAAAATAATTTGCTTTACACCCTATTAGCTCCCTAAGATGAAACATGATCCTTTCAACCCGACTACCACTCAGCATGTCAACATTTCTTTCAATTTACAAATATTTATCTTTACGCAGTAAAGCAAGGCAATGTGTTTGTTACGCACATAAACTAATTTTATGGATGTTGCAAGTCCTTAGAAGATGGCGAAGACATGATTATAAGTATGTTGAATTACGAAAAATTGTACAGACATTTTTGAGAAACATGAGACATTTCAAAACCACATGTATGACTAACAAATTAACATTAAATCAGATTCCTTGACAGTAAAGGACATGGTTAGGTCTTGTCTGCAATGTTGTTTTAACATAATCTACTACACTTAACAAATCTGTAGGATTGGATAAACGGTTTGCATTTTTCTTAAATACACATAGATCTACTTGCGATGTTTCAATTTACTGAATAACTACACTTTAATTAGCTGTTAATAGATCGGAAGTTTTACCATTTTTGAAGTTGTCAAGAAATCCTTATGTTGTTTACATGAATGAATGAATTAGTGCTTTACATCGCAGCGGGAATGTTGTTTACAGTTGTCATGTAAATCTTACCGTATTACATACAATTTGTCTTGGAGTAAATCTTATAGCATACAGTTTTTAGGTAAATCTTGCCATACTTATTATTGTCAGGTAAATGTTTACATGTTTACACTTATCAAGTAAATTTACACTTATTTACACTTACATTCTTATAAGTTTAATACCATGTTACTGTGTTATAAATATATTTTTTTCTCAGGTAAATATCGTGTTACCTAAAATTGTCAGGTAAATCTTACCAATTATATTATTGTCAGGTAAATGTTTATATTTTTACAGTTTTCAGGAAAACATTACAACATGTACACTTATATGTTTAACACCATGTTTCTGTGTTATATGCAATCATCAGGTTAATATCCCCATGTTACAGGATACAGTTGTCAGGTAAATATCACCATGTTACACAAAGTTGTCAGGTAAATCTTACCGTGCATATCCTTCAGTCCCATCCCTGCTGCAGGCGATGTGTGTCTTCGGCCGACGCTTGGACTAACTAGACTTTCCTGAATACTTAGTCCACTCTGTCGTTTCAGTGCCTCGATCGTCTGACGAAGTTCATTCAGCTCAGAATCCTGGGAAGAAAAAAGCAGAATAATTACATAATTGCATAATACTGACCAATATTACAGTCAATTAAAACAAATAATTAATTAAACTGCTATACATAGCAAGATAGATTCACGAGTAGATTCGTCGAATGCATATAAAACAAGATATTGCAACATGGTACTGCAAAACAACCTCCCAAATAACTCCCATATTTTCAAACATGGTGCTATCACTCATCGGTAGAAGTGGATGATCTCCCTTGTATTGTCCAATTCGCAGGTTTGCGTTCATGTGTCGACATTTGGAGGCAGAATGACTCACTGTTCCACAATTCCTAAACACATTGCTTGATTTGCAACCATTCTAAATATATTCATTCACTACACATCTTATCTGAAGAGTCAGCTCAGGGATAGGGTTTCTCATAAACTCGAAATAGCAAGTTTTCATGTTTCTTCTAAAGTTTTCCTCGCATGTTATTGCGAATTCAAGAACCTACAGTAATAGATCAACTGCTCTTCAGCCACTTCCTTGAACATTTACTTCGCACTTTCGTGTAACTTCTGTGAATTATCGCCTGAACTGCCGATTTATATCAGGAGTCTTACAATCGTTTAATTTGAAGAAGCTTAACACCCCCTGTGTGCCAAACATGTCTTCTACATGTATCTGTGTTAATACAAGTAGTATCTGTATCAGCAGCATCTGTTCTAATACAAGGTATCGTTATTTAATCAGCATCAGTCAATAGCAAAAACTTTTATGTAGAAACATTGCATTTAAACTCCAGCATCTCTCAGAAGTATTGCCAGAACTGAAGATAATTATTTACTAGGGTACTTTAAATACTGGCATTTGAAGACATCTAGCGCCTTTGTACCAAAGATGTTGTGTACATGTATATTATGCCAAGACAACACATCTTCATTTAATTGGAAATCTTTTAAACAGACCCGCCAATTTAAGGAGCTGGCACCAAAGAAACTTTAAAAATAGACATTTTTATTTTAAATGGAACAAATGTGTCGAAGAGACTACACCCTGACTGGAGAAGCCATCTTTGTATCACAAGCCTCAATTGGTATATATTTATCCAAAAATAATTCATCAATATGTTTCTACACACAGCGTCAATAAACAAAAGTCTGGTCTGTTTATCGAAGACCATGAAAATCTCTCATACATGAAACAGACTGTTTTCTTTATCAAACTCCATGGAAAAGCCAACTAGGGTTTTGCTCTCATATTGATGCAAGCCCATAATATTACCCTAAACATTTGGTAATGTGCACACAAAACTATAGTAGGATACATTTACACTGACAGTACCCTGTTTATACAGTATACAACAAGAGCAATTAGATGAACAAAATGGTAAATTCCCTAAATGTCCATTATAACAATAATCCTGAAAAGTTCCCCAACTGTTAAAACATGATCATCTGGCTGTAAATGCACATAATGATGGTCGAAGCAACTAACCCAATAGGAGCTATATTAATATCACATTGCATTAACTGCAAACAATATTTCTGTTCTGACGGATTGTATCTCATGAGAAATCAACATGAAAGAGAATGAATAAATTAGGATTGTGGCGTGTGTTGATGTATATTTACTTTGTGTAGCAACTGCGAATTGTTCAACCAGTGTAAGAAACTGAATCCAGATGATGCAACAAGAAATTATCAGGAGCCTATGATTGGAAACCAGCTCTTATTTGTGATACAGATCTGAACAGTAGCTGGTATACATGTATATCGTTATATCATTACACAGTATACTAGACATACTGTCACCTTACAAGAACGAAAATTAGCCCTAAATGCATTTTTAAAATATTAAATTATCAAAACATCTCTTCAAAGCAATATTTTATTTCAATTTAGTTAATATTTCATAAATTGAATGGTAATAATTTGTTAAATAATATTTTTTATATAAGAAATGGTAAAATGTTATTTTGCATTACGTAATTTTAGTTGATCTACAAGCACCATCACACTAGTACTATCAAATCAAGGATGGTGTGTTTGTCATTACATCTTATTATCACTACATCAGAAAGATTTATACTTCCTTAGAAATTACTCCTGAGCATCATTGAGCGGGTATCGAACTCAGAACCTCTGAAAACATAGACCAGCACACTAGCCACTACACTACACCCAAGCACCTCTTCCTGAGATAGCCATCTTTGTTTTTTCTGGCAATGACTTGGCTTCAATCAGCTTATTCTGTAATCGTTAAACCCAGTCAACCCACGAAAGCGTTGAAAGCTATTTTCCCCACCACTACTAATCACCTTTATTGTCTTACGCACCACCTGTGTGATATCTACACAAACAATGGAGAACTTCTCTTTACGTCATTTCCCCAACCCACCTATGCGCTTATCTCTGAAGAAGACATTCAAATCTACATCGCTGCATTGTTTTTTCCCTGCCTCGTTTCTTCTACTCCATCTGATATGCTTCATTAGAAAATAGTTTAACCTCCAACACTGGACAACTTACAAAAATAATATGCATTTCTTGCAGCCCATGCTCCCTATTTAAAGAACTGTTTGGAGGAATTGGAAAAGAAAACTAAACAAACACGCAAGATGCAAAATAAGATCTACTGTTGCTAACAGTAGGTCAAATGGTGTGAAACTCTTTGATATAATTATTCCAGTTTATAGATTAAATAAAAACTTTGGCAAATGTTTTACTCCACATTAAATATTATATTGTCTCATTTTTCTTCAGGTGTAGTATAGGATAATACAAGAGTTCCTTTAAATATCAACTTTGCTGTGATTACGTATTTATCGTGTTATATGAAATTGGCAACCATAAACCATGAATACACAATATATTAATAAATAATAATAATAATAATGATAAAAATCATAATCATAATGATGATACTACTATAATAATAATCATAAGTCATAATGATAATCATACTAATGATAATGATAATAATAATAATAATAATAATAATAATAATAATAATAATAAGAAGAAATTGTTTGTTTGTTTCAGTGTTGTTTTTGTAATGGGGTTTTGAGTCGCTTTCTAGAATCTTTCACCAACATTACGACTTGTCAGTTTAGGGCA